>WNWK01001316.1:0-10000 GCA_009830355.1 Cherax destructor
TTCTCATTGTCCTTCTCCTCGTCTCGTCCTCTTCTCGTCGTCCTACTCCTCGTCTGATCTCCTCCTCCCTATCTTACATTTCGTCCCTTATTTTTCTATTTCATTTTCTAACTATTTTATTTTGATACTTTAATATCATCTTTTTCATTTTAAGTCATGCTCATATTGTGTTACAAACATTATTGTTCGTATTTCGAGAATGTTAGTGAGAGGAGATCAAAGCCATCGACTGGTATAACCTACTTTGATCCTATGAAATTCCTGGTTCTATACCAAACGATGACTACCTTTGATCTAGACCGGACAGTAAAGTAAACGTGTATATCTGTAGAGTATATATGAGTCAGGTATAATGGATCTGTGATGGATCGGATGATCTGTGTATCTGGATGATCCTGGATGGATCGGAGATCCTGGATGATCTGATGATCTGGATGGATCTTGGATGATGGACTGTGATGCTAGTATGATCCTGAGTGATGATCCTGAGTGATGATCCTGAGTGATGGATCTGAGATGGATCCTGAGTGTATGGATCCTGAGTATGGATCTGAGGATGATCTGTGATGATGTATGATCCTAGTGATGGATCTATGATGTAGATGATCTAGTATGGATCTAGTGATGGTATCTGAGTAGATGATCTGAAGTACATTGGTATGGATCTAGAGTATATCTAGTAGATATCATAGTGTGGTGAGTATATCATGAGTGATGATCCTTAGTAGCAAAGATCATGAAATATTTTGTCCTTGAATTGGATTTCCTAGTGATAGGATCATGGTGAGGATCTGTGATGGATCCTGAGTGATGGATCCTGAGTGATGGATCCTGAGTGATGGATCCTGGGTGATGGATCCTGGTGATGGATCCTGATGGATGGATCCTGGTGATGGATCTGAGGTGATGGATCCTGAGTGATGGATCCTGGTGATGGATCCTGGTGATGGATCTGAGTGATGGATCCTGGGTGATGGATCCTGGAGTGATGGATCCTGGTGATGGATCCTGAGTGATGGATCCTGGGTGATGGATCTGGTGATGGATCTGGTGATGGATCCTGGTGATGGATCCTGAGTGATGGATCCTGGAGTGATGGATCTGGTGATGATCTGTGAGATCTGTGATGACCTGGTGATGATCTGGTGAGGATCCGTGAGGATGAGTGAGGATCTGAGTGATGGATCCTGAGTGAGATGAGGATGGATCTGAGTGATGGATCCTGAGTGATGGATCCTGAGTGATGGATCTGGGATGGATCTAGTGATGGATCTGGTGATGGATCTGAGTGATGGATCCTGAGTGATGGATCTGAGTGATGGATCCTGAGTGATGGATCCTGATGATGGATCTGGTGATGGATCTTGGTGATGGATCCGAGTGATGGATCCTGGTGATGGATCCTGAGTGATGGATCTGGTGATGGATCCTGGTGATGGATCCTGAGTGATGGATCCTGAGTGATGGATCTGGGTGATGGATCTGTATGGATGGTGATGGATCCTGGTGATGGATCTGAGTGATGATCTGGGTGATGGATCCTGGGTGATGGATCCTGGTGATGGATCCTGGTGATGGATCCTGAGTGATGGATCCTGGGTGATGGATCTGAGTGATGGATCTGGGTGATGGATCTGGTGATGGATCCTGGTGATGGATCCTGAGTGATGGATCCTGGGTGATGGATTCTGGGTGATGGATCTGGGTGATGGATCTGAGTGATGGATCCTGAGTGATGGATCCTGAGTGATGGATCCTGGGTGATGGATCCTGGTGATGGATCCTGGGTGATGGATCCTGGTGTGGATCTGATGGATCCTGAGTGATGGATCCTGAGTGATGGATCCTGGTGATGGATCTGGTGATGGATCTGGGTGATGGATCTGGTGATGGATCCTGAGTGATGGATCCTGGGATGGATCTGAGTGATGGATCCTGGTGATGGATCTGAGTGATGGATCTGGTGATGGATCGGTGATGGATCCTGGGTGATGGATCTGGTGATGGATCCTGGTGATGGATCTGGTGATGGATCTGGGATGGATCTGGTGATGGATCTAGTGATGGATCTGGGTGATGGATCTGGTGATGGATCCTGGTGATGGATCTGGTGATGGATCTGAGTGATGATCTGGTGATGGATCCTGGGATGATCTAGGATGGATCTGGTGATGGATCCTGAGTGATGGATCTGAGTGATGGATCTGAGTGATGGATCTGAGTGATGGATCTGAGTGATGGATCTGGGTGATGGATCTGGAGTGATGATCCTGAGTGATGGATCTGGAGTGATGGATCTGGGTGATGGATCCTGGTGATGATCTGATGAGGATCTGGAGTGATGGATCTGAGTGATGGATCTGGGATGGATCTGGTGATGGATCTGGATGGATCTGAGTGATGGATCTGAGTGATGGATCTGAGTGATGGATCCTGGTGGATCTGAGTGATGGATCCTGAGGATGGATCCTGGGTGATGGATCCTGGTGATGGATCTGAGTGATGGATCCTGAGTGATGGATCTGGTGATGGATCTGGTGATGGATCCTGAGTGATGGATCCTGGGTGATGGATCTGAGTGATGGATCCGGTGATGGATCTGAGTGGATCCTGGGTGATGGATCCTGGGTGATGGATCCTGGGTGATGGATCCTGAGTGATGGATCCTGAGTGATGGATCCTGAGTGATGGATCCTGAGTGATGGATCCTGGGTGATGGATCCTGAGTGATGGATCCTGAGTGATGGATCCTGAGTGATGGATCCTGAGTGATGGATCCTGAGTGATGGATCCTGGGTGATGGATCCTGAGTGATGGATCCTGAGTGATGGATCCTGGGTGATGGATCCTGGGTGATGGATCCTGGTGATGGATCCTGAGTGATGGATCCTGAGTGATGGATCCTGAGTGATGGATCCTGGGTGATGGATCCTGAGTGATGGATCCTGAGTGATGAATTCTGGGTGATGGATCTTGGGTGATGGATCCTGGGTGATGGATCCTGAGTGATGGATCCTGGGTGATGAATCTGGGTGATGGATCTTGGTGATGGATCCTGGGTGATGGATCCTGGGTGATGGATTCTGGGTGATGTATCATGGGTGATGGATCTTGGGTGATGGATCCTGGGTGATGGATTCTGGGTGATGGATCATGGGTGGTGGATTCTGGGGATTGATCATGGGTGATGGATCCTGGGTGATGGATCATGGGTGCTGGATTCTGGGTGATGGATCATGGGTGATGGATCCATGGTGATGGATCCTGGATGATGGATTATTGGTGATGGATCATAGGTGGTGAATCATGGGGGATTAATGACGTGGGATGGATCATGGGTAATAAACTTTGGGTGGCAGATTCTAGTGAGACAGTAGGGGAGATAAAGAGGTAGTGAGAGAGAGAGAGAGAGAGAGAGAGAGAGAGAGAGAGAGAGAGAGAGAGAGAGAAACGTAGTGAAAGATAGTGAGAGAGATAGAGGCTAAAGAGAAAGTGAAAGTAGTGAGATAGGTAGACATAGTGATAGGAAGAAAGGTAGTGTGAGTTGTTGAGAGATATTAAGAGAGGTAATGAGAGATAGTGAGAGAAGCAGTGAGAGAGAGAATGAGGTCCCGTCTTGAGGTATAATCGTAGCCTTGTCACTCTCCACTAGCTTGGGTCAGATACAGCACCTCCGTCAACTAGCCTTATACATAACGATGTCGTAATACTGACATCTCTGGTAATGAAGTCTCTGTTGGAAGAACTTACATGACCAGGGCAGAGGCGAGGTGAGAGATACGACCAGGTCGAGGCAAGAGATACGACCAGGGAAGGGTCGAGGCAGGAGATAAGTTGTCGTATTCCCTTCCCAGTCCTGAAGAGCGAGATTTGATGGATACCAGCCATCAAGGAGAGTGGTGTATACTCCAGGTGAGAGAGAATTTCTCCCGAATGGAGTGTGTGCTTTTAGCCACAGCTACCGAGCGAATGTGAGATTCTCTCTGACTCTCTCGCTCTCTCTCTCTCTCGTTCTCTCTCTTGCTCTCTCTCTCTCTCTAATAATCTTCTTTTTCCCCTTACCTCTCATTTATCTCCCCTCACTGACTATTCCAAGTCTTCCCCTTTCACTTATTCAGCACCCTCCTTACGTCCAATTAGAAAGCAAAGAAAGCTTGTGTATTCAATTCTATTGATACAAACGCCTACATAAGCTTTCAGTAAAGCTTTAAACAAGGCTTTTAATTAGAATGTCAGTAAAAATTCTAGTAGAGCTTTAAAAAAAAAGCTTAGGAACCAGAAAGGTTCCTAAGAAAGCTTTTAGTAAAGCTTTTAAGAAAGCCTTTAGAAAAGCTTTTAAGAAAGCTTTTAGTAAAGCTTTTAAGAAAGCTTTTAGTTAAGCTTTCAAGAAAGTTTTTAGTAAAGATTTTCCTTCATCTCTCAAAAATAAACTTTCAGGAAAGATTTCAATTAAGCTTTCAAGAGCGATCGATGAATTAGTAAATTTTTACACACTTTTCAGTTAAAGCTTGCAGTTAAATCTTTCCCTGAGACAAAGCTTGAGATAAAAGCTTTCTCTCAGTGTGGCCCTCCAGCAACCTGAGGCAATCATCGGGAAAGTAATGCAGCCTAATGAAAGTCATTACCAGTAGGGATATGTATCTCTTTCTCTCTCTCTGTCTCTCTCTCTCTCCTGTCTCTCGCTCCCTCTCTCGCATTTCTGTCAAATGCGCAGATGAAAACTGCCATATATTATGTTTATTCATTCTCTCTCTCTCTCTCTCTCTCTCTCTCTCTCTCTCTCTCTCTCTCTCTCTCTCCCTCTCTTCCATTCTTCGGTAATTAGGTGTTCTATTCATAGGATGGTCATTATCAACACAAAAAAGGTGAGATTAACTTGCAGACTGTTTGTTTTTTCCCCAGGAAGTCTGTCTTATGTTGATGTAGTGTTTGTATGTGGCTCATGGCGTGGTGTGAATGTTTGTATGTGGCTTATGTTGTAGTGTTTGTATGTGGTTCATGTCGTATAGTATGTAGCTCAGGGTTGTGGGTGTTTGTATGTGGTTCCTATTGCGATGTGCGTTTTGTGGCTCATGATATTGTGTGGAGTGTTTTATGTAGCTCACCCAGGCAGCACATCACCCAGGCAGCACATCACCCAGGCAGCACATCACCCAGGCAGCACATCACCCAGGCAGCACATCACCCAGGCAGCTCATCACCCAGGCAGCACATCACCCAGGTAGCACATCACTCAGGCAGCACATCACCCAGGCAGCACATCACCCAAGCAGCATATCAGCCAGGCAGTTCATCACCCGGGCAGCACATCACCCAGGCAGCACATCACCCAGGCAGCACATCACTCGGGCAGTTCATCACCCGGGCAGCACATCACCCAGGCAGCACATCACCCGGGCAGCACATCACCCAGGCAGCACATCACTCGGGCAGTTCATCACCCAGGCAGCACATCACCCAGGCAGCACATCACCCGGGCAGCACATCACCCAGGCAGCACATCACCCAGGCAGCACATCACTCGGGCAGTTCATCACCCAGGCAGCACATCACCCAGGCAGCACATCACCCGGGCAGCACATCACCCGGGCAGCACATCACCCAGGCAGCACATCACCCAGGCAGCACATCACCCAGGCAGCACATCACCCAGGCAGCACATCACCCGGGCAGCACATCACCCAGGCAGCACATCACCCGGGCAGCACATCACCCGGGCAGCACATCACCCAGGCAGCACATCAGCCGGGCAGCACATCACCCAGGCAGCACATCACCCAGGCAGCACATCACCCAGGCAGCACATCACCCAGGCAGCACATCACCCAGGCAGCACATCACTCGGGCAGTTCATCACCCAGGCAGCACATCACCCAGGCAGCACATCACCCAGGCAGCACATCACTCGGGCAGTTCATCACCCAGGCAGCACATCACCCAGGCAGCACATCACCCAGGCAGCACATCACCCAGGCAGCACATCACTCGGGCAGTTCATCACCCAGGCAGCACATCACCCAGGCAGCACATCACCCGGGCAGCACATCACCCAGGCAGCACATCACCCAGGCAGCACATCAGCCGGGCAGCACATCACCCAGGCAGCACATCACCCGGGCAGCACATCACCCAGGCAGCACATCACCCGGGCAGCACATCACCCAGGCAGCACATCACCCAGGCAGTTCATCACCCAGGCAGCACATCACCCAGGCAGCACATCACTCGAGCAGTTCATCACCCAGGCAGCACATCACCCAGGCAGCACATCACCCAGGCAGCACATCACCCAGGCAGCACATCACCCAGGCAGCACATCACCCAGGCAGCACATCACTCGGGCAGTTCATCACCCACATCCTCACAATAGCTTTTCAATTCACTTGTAAATAATATTCTCATTTATCATCTATGTTTTGGTTCTCCCTCACCATCCTCCTCTTTATCATTTTTTTCGTTTCCTCTTCTCATTTTGTCTTTTTACCCACTCTTCTCCTTCCCTCTTTCTTCTTCCTTTCTTGCATCTTATTCATTCCTCCCTTTCCTCTTTTCTCACCCTTCTTACCTTTTTTCTTCTTCATTCCCCCTTCCTTCATATTCCCTTTATTCGTTTTCCCTTTCTTCATCCCTTATCCTTCTCCCTTTTCCATTCCTCTTAACTTATTCTCCTGTCGTTTTGCCTCTTTTTCCATTCCTCTTCCAGTCTCTGCCCTCTTTGACTCTTCTTCTTATTCTCCCTTTTTCTACCTCTTCCTCTATTCCTCTATTCGTGCCCTATCTTCTAGGAGGAGTAACACTGTAGCTGGCCCCCTGGCCCATGCTATGCAGGTCCAAGTTACAACCACCCACATTCACTGATTTACCCCCTTCATCCTTTGTCCAACGCTTCCAGGAATAATCACCTCATCTGCCAGTACTTCCCTAAATCCTTTCTAAATCTAAATTTCTCCAGCTTGAAGTCATTGCTGCGAGTCCTGTTTTGGTTACTTACAGGACGTTATTTATAATCCCTATGTTTTTTTTTTTTTTTTTGTATACCTTAATCCTATCTCACCCAGTTCTTCGTCCTTCCTGAGTACAGATTCAGGTTTCTAGTACAAGTGATCAACTTCATCAGTTCTGTACATTATTCAGCGCATTTGTTATTCTGTACGAAGACCAGAACTGAGCAGCATAATCTAATTAAAGTCTTACCAAATATATTAACCAAAAAATACATATCAAGTTGAAGTGTGACCTTAGGACTTACATTATTTATATTTCTTAATAAGAAGCCAAAAATCTTATTAGCTTTGTAAGGAAACATTTATGCACCGTTGTCTTGCCTCTAAATTTCTGCTAACCAGAATTCTTAAATATTTTCGCCTTCAATTAAACTAAGATCGATATTATTTAACTTATAAGAATAATTTTTTACCTAGGATGAAAAATTTACATTTATCTACAACATCAACCTATCTGGGTCATCTTTTATCTTTCCAGTATTCTCGTCAGGAATTGTCTGACGACCTGCTTTAACGTCACAACTAAACTTGCTTATGTCAACATTTATTCTCTCATTTATGTCGTTTATGTATATTGAGAACAACATGGGTCCCAGTAGGGACCCCTGCGACAGACCACTTGTAACGCGTCCCCATTCCGATTTCTCCAATTCCATGCAAACTCTTTCTGCCTCTCCGCCATGTCCCGACATAAGGAGATAATTTCTTCTCCTATTCCACGTGCCGCTACTTTTTTTTATCAGTCTCCTGTGCTCAACTCTATCAAAGGCCTTAATGAAGTTTATATATGTAATATTGTGCTCTTTATTTTGGTCTACCACCTCGAATACCTTAGTGAAAAAAGATAGTAAATTCGTAAGGCAAGAACGACCCTTTGTAAAACCGTGTTGAGATTCATTGATCAGATTATACCTTTCAAGGTGACTTTGAATTGTATAATTACTGATTCCATCTACTTTTTCACATTTAGGGTTTGGCTGATTGATTTTCAGTTTTAATCAAAGGACCCATCTGCTGCATTACATATGTCATTTTTCAACTTATCCTGTACGAAACCCGTTTGTAGTGATCTTTTGGAGACAAAATGGTTTGCTAAGTTCCTCCTTACAAACACTCATTAGAACCCGACGACTTGTTTGGTTTCATTGTATCTAGTTGCCTGAGGACCGTGTCACTAGTAACTTGGATCTTTCATAATTTATTATCTTTGTGATCTGTTTAATTAATTATTTCTGGGACTTCATTTGTGTACTTTTATATAAAATAGAGAGACCACGTGGAATTCGACCACGAGGTAACTGTCAGGTGTGCCACAGGAAGTGTGCACTCAATCCCTCAACTCTCAACATCCGTGCACACAATGAATGGTTAATTAAGATCCCAGAGAGCTCCAAGTGGGAACAACCAATAGCCCCTCCCAGTAGACAGAGCTGACAGCTACCGCGACTTCACCTCTACAGAGGACCTAAAATCTGCAATCAAATTAACATCCACCAGTACGCTGACACACACCCACAAAGCAGTTCTCCTTCAAGCTGCCAGCAAATTCGCTGACCTCTTGAAGAAAGTCAATGGTGCCCCTGCAAACAAGGGATCCTGCCACAACCTACTGTTATTTGCAATGGCTGTCTAGCTGCCCCACCAGGGTGGGACAAGTCCTTATCAACATCTGTTATTAGGACAATTAATGCATTCCCTAGAGATGATTATTAATTTCTGATATATATTCATTGTCTTCTATTTTTCATTGTATTACAACAGACTGATAATTAATTTTCAGAGTGAAATCTATTATAATTTAGTATTCATATTTTTTTTATATTGCCATAATTCTTGTGTTTTACTTATTATATCTTTATCATCTTTTATTCAATATTTTATATAATTTGTTTTATGTGTCATTTTTATATAATTTCTTATCTGCCACATTTGATTTTTATATTAATGTAATATTATCGATAAGGTAACAAAAGGACCCCAATGGAAACAAGTCACTGACTTTTTTTTTAGGTTATCCCAGGTTCTCTACACATATGCTGCTATGTATGATAATCTATGTAACTGTATTTGTGTATACCTGAATAAACTTACTACACAATAGCGGTTAAAATTGTACTCATTTGTCGTCACTAAAAGTAGGCTGACCTGAAATACATTTAAATGGGCCTGTTTTTTTTTTCCCCTTAATCTTGTTATTATATACATGAAAGATTCCCTCGTGACCTTAATTTCATATTCTCTTTTGGCTTTCCTTATTTATTTTTCTTACTTTTCTCTTAAACTGAATATATTGGTCAATACGGTGATGCAAATCTATTTTCATTCTCCAAACTAATACCTTTTTTTTCACCTATGACATATTTTGGTCTATTGGTAATCCATTTAAGGTCATTTATATTTGATTTAATTTCTCTATTAGGAATATATGCGACTTTAGCGGCTTAAGCAGCACTTTGAAGCAAATCATAATTGTATCTATCACCACTGTCTATCCGGCCTCCCTTATAAGCCCTAGTCAGGTTACCCTAGTCTACACTACTCAAGGCTTTAGCCTAATATAATCTGCAGCGCGAAATTTGGGGACCTTGACTTCGTTATCGTTATTAAGGTAATTCAGTGAGATAATGAATTTAGGTTATCTGTGATAGCTTTCTCCAAACCAAGTCTAGCAGGTTATTTCCTCTTGTTAATGCTAACATATGTTGTTTTAAAAATCATTCCTGCACTATTTCTAGAAAGTGGCTAGACTCTGGATTTCCCGTCATATTATTTAAATCGGCTAGAGTCAAAAATCTCCTGTGAAAGCTATTTTCTTGTCAAGACTGCTTAGCAGTTTGTTCAAAAGACAATTGCCGTAGTCACTATTAATGTTTGGGGGCCTACGGATCAAACCTAAGATTAGCTTTTCATGACCTTCGAGAAACTGCAGCCAAACACACGCCGTGTCTGTCACCTTCCATGTTTATATTATTTCTGATGCAATAGTTTAAAATTTC
>WNWK01001316.1:12500-52500 GCA_009830355.1 Cherax destructor
GTTGCCTTTATTAGCGACTTTAAACGTTCACGAGGCTTTACATTTCAGCAGACAAGCGTTTGAATGTTGAACTAGCGTGAGATTTTTAATTTGAAGCAAATGTTAAATGTACTCACCTAGTTGTGGTTGCAGGGGTCGATTCACAGCTCCTGGCCCCACCTCTTCACTGGCCGCTACTCGGTCACTCTTCCTGTTCCGTGAGCTTTATCATACCTCTTCTTAAAGCTATGTATGGATCCTGCCTCCACTAAATCACTTCCCAGACTATTCCACTTCCTGACAACTCTGCGACTGAAGAAATACTTCCTAACATCCCTGTGATTCTTCTGAGTCTTCAACTTCCAACTGTGACGCCTTGTTGCTGTGTCCCATCTTTTGTGTGTGTGTGTGTGTGTGTGCGTGTCTGTCTGTCGGCAAGAAGAGCGTTGCTATTTAAGCCAAAATCGAAAGTTTTACCTATTCGGCACGACATATATATATATATATATATATAATATATATATATATATATATATATTATATATATTATATATATTATATATATATATATATATATATATATATATATTATATATATTATATATATATATATATATATATATATATATATATATATATATATATATATATATATATATATATATATATAATAAAGCAAGGTACGTAACACAAGAAGTCAGGCAACAAATTTCGGTGACCAGAAGTGTAATCTCAAAACAAAAGCCATTTAGTCTTACAAGCATGGGAGTAGCATGGGAGTAGCATGGGAGTAGCAAGGGAGTAGCATGGGAGTAGCAAGGGAGTAGCATGGGAGTAGCAAGGGAGTAGCATGGGAATAGCAAGGGAGTAGCATGGGAATAGCAAGGCGAACGCTCTTCGAATGCACAATAATGGTATTAGATACCGACAAGTATGTTAATAAGACGCAATGTGCGGTTTATGGCATTTCATTTAGAAGACGTTTCGCCCATCAGGGACTTTAACATTTCTTACAAGTCCCTGGTGGACGAAAAGGCTTCTCAATAAAACGCCAAATACCGATAATTGTATTTTATTAACACTGCCAGAAGAGAACACACCAGGAATCTACCACCATAAATCACCATATGAATTATTAATAAAGGTGAAATATTGGTATCAGTTCAGAATAGCACACTGAATATTGGGGATCCTCTGGGAGACAGAGTGGGCAAATGTATGTTGAGTATGATTAATCATTCCCAAAATACGATAATCGTAGAGATATCGCAAGAGATAGTGTTTGAGCAAGGTGCGTAGTGCTTGTAAGGATGTTAGGTGGGGGTCTTAAAGTGTTATTAAAAAAATAAATGAAGATGGGCAGATAATGAGTGTAAGGTAAAAGCTACTTCTTATAATCCTGGGATTGTTTTGACTCCTGCGGGCTCAGCGCTCTCCAATAATAATAGTAATAGTAATAATAATAATTTGAATTCAGAATGTAAAGCCTTTCTAGTTTTTTGATCATAGGAAAAATCAATGGGATAAATATATGTGTAAAATGTTGCAGTGCTAAAATTGGACTTGAATATAACCAATAAAGATGCAGAGGAAACCAGACAGGTTCACTTCAACCGGATAGGTTCACCTTGGCCAGATAGGTTCACCTCGACCAGCCTGTACAGCAGGGCACAGTGAACCCAACCTCCTATTTTTCCAATGCACAGTGTGACCCCCTACGTTCCTAGTGCTCCCATTCCAATAAATGTATTTAAGAATTAATAAGGACAGATGTCTCCAATGTCCGCATTAATGCGCAGAGGGGAAAAAAACAGTGTTTAAAAGGTCTTTGTAAGTAGATAAACAAGAAAAATCAATAAAAGGACTGGAAACTCAGCAGACACAAGATTTTACCATTATCCGTACGTGGCAGCGCATTGCTTCATCCTCAAGAGTGCTCTGAGAGCATCTAGCCTCGTCCTTAGTGTACGTGGAGATCTTGTTTCGTTCTTTGTGCACGTGGTAGCGTCTAGCTACATCTTTAGTATACGGGGAGAACCTCTAGCCTCGTCCTTAGTGTGCTTGGCAACCTCTAAACCCGTCCTTACTCTACGTGGAAATCTCTATCCCCGTCCTTATTGTACGTGGCAATCTCTATCCCCGTCCTTATTATACGTGTCAACCTCTAGCCCCGTCCTTATTGTACGTGGCAACCTCTAGCCCCGTCCTTAGTGTACGTGGCAACGTCCGTACTTTTTACAGCCGAAAAATCACCCAAGTTTCGACATGTTTTCATCTGTCTGAAAGTCGCTGTCAACGGCACTCAGAGTTCCCTTATCAGTTTCTTCCTATCTCCGTTTCCTTCATGCTGGGGGTATGGGGGGAGCTCTTCATACGAGGAACTGGAGCTGCCCTCTCCCTCGAATCTAACGCAGTATGAACCCCAGGGGTTTAGAGCTATTTCGTGAGTGTTGGGATTTTGTCAGCTTCTCAGTGTACAGGACGGTGGGGGAGCGCATGCGAGGATCACTGTGGAGCGCATGCGAGGATCACTGTGGAGCGCATGCGAGGATCACTGTGGAGCGCATGCGAGGATCACTGTGGAGCGCATGCGAGGATCACTGTGGAGCGCATGCGAGGATCACTGTGGAGCGCATGCGAGGATCACTGTGGAGGCATGCGAGGATCACTGTGAAGCGCATGCGAGGATCACTGTGAAGCGCATGCGAGGATCACTGTGGAGCGCATGCGAGGATCACTGTGGAGCGCATGCGAGGATCACTGTGGAGCGCATGCGAGGATCACTGTGGAGCGCATGCGAGGATCACTGTGGACGCATGCGAGGATCACTGTGAGGCATGCGAGGATCACTGTGAGCGCATGCGAGGATCACTGTGAGCGCATGCGAGGATCACTGTGGAAGCCATGCGAGGATCACTGTGGAGCGCATGCGAGGATCACTGTGGAGCCATGCGAGGATCACTGTGAGCGCATGCGAGATCACTGTGGAGCGCATGCGAGGATCACTGTGGAGCGCATGCGAGGATCACTGTGGAGCGCATGCGAGGATCACTGTGGAGCGCATGCGAGGATCACTGTGGAGCGCATGCGAGGATCACTGTGGAGCGCATGCGAGGATCACTGTGGAGAGCATGCGAGGATCACTGTGAAGCGCATGCGAGGATCACTGTGGAGCGCATGCGAGGATCACTGTGGAGCGCATGCGAGGATCACTGTGGAGCGCATGCGAGGATCACTGTGGAGCGCATGCGAGGATCACTGTGGAGCGCATGCGAGGATCACTGTGGATCGCATGCGAGGATCACTGTGGAGCGCATGCGAGATCACTGTGAAGCGCATGCGAGGATCACTGTGAGCGCATGCGAGGATCACTGTGGAGCGCATGCGAGGATCACTGTGGAGCATGCGAGGATCACTGTGGAGGCATGCGAGGATCACTGTGGAGAGCATGCGAGGATCACTGTGAAGCGCATGCGAGGATCACTGTGGAGCGCATGCGAGGATCACTGTGGAGCGCATGCGAGGATCACTGTGGAGCGCATGCGAGGATCACTGTGGAGCGCATGCGAGGATCACCGTGGATCGCATGCGAGGATCACTGTGGAGGCATGCGAGGATCACTGTGAAGCGCATGCGAGGATCACTGTGGAGCGCATGCGAGGATCACTGTGAGCGCATGCGAGGATCACTGTGGAGCGCATGCGAGGATCACTGTGGAGCGCATGCGAGGATCACTGTGGAGCGCATGCGAGGATCACTGTGAAGCGCATGCGAGGATCACTGTGGAGCGCATGCGAGGATCACTGTGGAGCGCATGCGAGGATCACTGTGGAGCGCATGCGAGGATCACTGTGGAGCGCATGCGAGGATCACTGTGGAGTGGAGCGCATGCGAGGATCACTCTGGAGTAGAGCGCATGCAAGGATCACTGTGGACCACGTACAAGCATCACTGTGGAATGGAGCGCATGCGAGGATCACTGTGGAGCGCATGCAGGGATTACTGGGAAGTGGAGGGCGGCATTGCGCATGCAAAGAGCGAGGCAGAACGCATATTAGGAGCGAGGCAGAGTGCATACAAGGAGCGAGGCAGAGTGCATACAAGGAGCGAGGCAGAGTGCATACAAGGAGCGAGGCAGAGTGCATACAAGGAGCGAGGCAGAGTGCATACAAGGAGCGAGGCAGAGTGCATACAAGGAGCGAGGCAGAGTGCATACAGAGCGAGGCAGAGGCAAGCTGACGAGGCAGAGGCACAAGGAGCGAGGCAGAGTGCATACAAGGAGCGAGGCAGAGTGCATACAAGGAGCGAGGCAGAGTGCATACAAGGAGCGAGGCAGAGTGCAGGAGCGAGGCAGAGTGCATACAAGGAGCGAGGCAGAGTGCATACAGGAGCGAGGCAGAGTGCATACAAGGAGCGAGGCAGAGTGCATACAAGGAGCGAGGCAGAGTGCATACAAGGAGCGAGGCAGAGTGCATACAAGGAGCGAGGCAGAGTGCATACAAGGAGCGAGGCAGAGTGCATACAAGGAGCGAGGCAGAGTGCATACAAGGAGCGAAGCAGAATGCATACAACGAGCGAGGCAGAGTGCATACTAAAAACGGAAATTGCTCTTGCAAACCTCTGAGATGAATGCCAATTTTATGTGTGAATAAAAATCACATATAAAACGTCATAATACCAATATTAGAAATATATATCCCTCTGAGAAGACTGATATTAATACGAATATCGAAATATATTCCTCTCGTTGTTTTGATTGTTTCAGGAGTCAAGGATTCGTGGCTTGACTATATTACACTTGTTGCTTTTAGATGCAAGATCACCAGGATGTTGACTTTGCAATAAAGACACTGATAGCAGAGAAACATTTAGTGTAACGTTTCGCCCAGGCTAGGATTTATCAAGCCCAGCCATGAGCGAAACGCTGCAATAGAAGCATCTTTTCCATTGTCTATCCAACCTGCTTGCTGGCATCGTCATCAATACCTAAGTAAATAATGTGAGTCATTGTATATTATCCAAGAATTTGTCCTTATTTGGTATCAGAATCACTATGAATTATGTATTATATAGTGTAGTTAATGTATTATAATGCACAAGGTGATTGTGTGTGAGTGCCTCGCATGTTGTTTCTCCAGCTGTCTCCACGACACCATCAGAGCGTGTGATCCTGCAGTGCTTTAATTAAAAGCCATGGATCGTCTGGTTAAGAAATAGTGAGGCAACGACTGAGTGCTTTATAAATTTAATATGTTACTGCCTGTTGAGCTAGTCTGGGGTGAAGGAAGCTGCAGAGAACTGGTTAGTTGCTGGAGTGTTTGTTAAGCTAGTCTGGGGTGAAGGAAGCTGCAGAGAACTGGTTAGTTGCTGGAGTGTTTGTTGAGCTAGTCTGGGGTGAAGGAAGCTGCAGGGAACTGGTTAGTTGCTGGAGTGTTTGTTGAGCTAGTCTGGGGTGAAGGAAGCTGCAGAGAACTGGTTAGTTGCTGGAGTGTTTGTTGAGCTAGTCTGGGGTGAAGGAAGCTACATGGAACTGGGCAGTTATTGAAGTGCTTGTTCAGCTAGGCTGAACAAGCACTTCAAGCACGAGGAAGCTACTGTTCAGGATTTGTCAACCAGTCCTGCTTAAGTTACGTAGTTTACCAGGACAGGATTTCGGGGTGTCATGGTATCAAGAATGTTTTATATATTTTAGCCATGAGTATCTAATCATAACCAATTACCAATCCTATTTTATCTTACCTGCTGTTAAAATCAGTTTGTGTGCTGTTTTCCCTGTTATTTTAAGCTTCAACTTAGCCGTTGTATGTTTCACCTGGTAGTGTATCACAGCCATTGTTCAACTCCCTATTGTCTTCAGTTGGTCCATTTGCGTTGCTTTAGTTATCTAACTTGTAATAACCTAACTTTACAGTTATGATTACATTAGATAACAAATAACATAATAACATTACATCAATGGTATATAATACCATCAACTTAAAGAATTAGACACATATGCAACAACTGGGTTGCATATCTTTATTATCAATATTATAAAACCACTGGATGGCGAAACGTTTAATAAATTAAAGATACCCAGATGATGCACATGCAGGGGCAGCTCTACTATGAAACTAATGAAGCTTAAGCTCCAGGGCCCCTAATCCCGGAGGGGCCCCGAACTCACTTTATCCCACATTGCTTAAAATTTTTGGGTCTACTGTTTGAGAAGGGGTTGCAAAGGGGCCCCCATAATAGTTCAGTCTTCAGGGCCCCGAAAATGTAGGTCCACCACTGTGTACATGTGTTTAATTCTTCGACATAAGAACATGTTAAATAAATATCAACATCAACTAGCATCAATTTATTAACATTTATTATTATTATTATTATTATTATTATTATTATTATTATTATTATTATTATTATTATTATTATTATTATTATTATTATTATCTATTTACATCTATTACTAGCCTCCATTTTATTAAACGTGTAGTTATTGGTAACTAACCTCCAATTGACTTTTTTTCATAAATGGTTTTTTTTTCGGAAAGGGAGGGGGAGAGGGCGAGGCGGGAGAAATGAATCATTAAATAAATCATGGAATCCCAGATCATTGCAAATCCATGCAATAATAAAACGTGAGTCATTGCAACATTTTTATTCTGCAAGCAATTCTGCCATTTTTCAATCAGAGTTACTGTAAACTGACAGAATTTACGCATGCTAGCCTGCGTATATAATCCTCCGCCTCGCGTATATACTCTTCTGCTTGGCGTATATAGCCCCCTTCATCACTTATATAGACCCCTGCCTCGCGTATATAGTCCCCTGCCTGGCATATATAGTTCCCTGCCTCGGGTATACAGTTTAAATTTACGGTATTTATCAGCGTTGTAACACACTGATCAGTGTTGGAACACAAACTAATCAGTGTTGGAACACAAACTAATCAGTGTTGGAACAAATTGATTAGTGCTGTAACACACTGATCACTGCTGTAACACACTGATCACTGCTGTTACGCACTGATCACTGCTGTTACGCACTGATCCCTGCTGTTACGCACTGATCACTGCTGTTACGCACTGATCACTGCTGTTACGCACTGATCACTGCTGTTGCTCACTGTTCACTGCTGTTACGCACTGATCACTGCTGTTACGCACTGATCACTGCTGTTACGCACTGATCACTGCTGTTACGCACTGATCACTGCTGTTACGCACTGATCACTGCTGTTACGCACTGATCACTGCTGTTACGCACTGATCACTGCTGTTACGCACTGATCACTGCTGTTGCTCACTGATCACTGTTGTTGCTCACTGATCCCTGCTGTTACGCACTGATCACTGCTGTTGCTCACTGATCACTGCTGTTACGCACTGATCACTGCTGTTACGCACTGATCACTGCTGTTACGCACTGATCACTGCTGTTACGCACTGATCACTGCTGTTACGCACTGATCACTGCTGTTACGCACTGATCACTGCTGTTACGCACTGATCACTGCTGTTACGCACTGATCACTGTTGTTACGCACTGATCACTGCTGTTACGCACTGATCACTGCTGTTACGCACTGATCACTGCTGTTACGCACTGATCACTGCTGTTACGCACTGATCACTGCTGTTACGCACTGATCACTGCTGTTACGCACTGATCACTGCTGTTACGCACTGATCACTGCTGTTACGCACTGATCACTGTTGTTGCTCACTGATCCCTGCTGTTACGCACTGATCACTGCTGTTACGCATTGATCACTGCTGTTACGCACTGATCACTGCTGTTACGCACTGATCACTGCTGTTACGCACTGATCACTGCTGTTGCTCACTGATCACTGCTGTTACGCACTGATCACTGCTGTTACGCACTGATCACTGCTGTTACGCACTGATCACTGCTGTTGCTCACTGATCACTGCTGTTCCTTCCGTTGTACTTGATAAAAATTCTCAGAACCTCTATGCATTTTATATTTTGTTTATAGACCAGAGTTTTCGTTGCATTTGTAACGTCCTGTCTGTTTGAGATGGAGATCTTGGCATCGTGAACCATAGTGATGCTGGATCTATCTCTGGGTGCTGGGAGATGCTGCTTCCGTGTAAACTACAGAGTATACACCGTCTAAACTACAGAATATACACCGTGTAAACTATAGTGTATATTCCGTCTAAACTACAGAATATACACCGTGTAAACAACAGAGTATATACCGTCTAAACTACAGAGTATACACCGTGTAAACTATAGTGTATACACAGTCTAAACTACAGAATATACACCGTGTAAACTACAGCGTATACACTGTGTAAATTATAGTGTATACACCGTGTAAACTACAGTGTATACACCTTATGAACTACAGAGTATGTACTGTGTAAACTATAGTGTATAAACCTTGTAAACTGAAATGTATACACCTTGTAAACTAAAATGTATACACCTTGTAAACTAAAATGTATACATCTTGTAAACTACAGAGTATTCAGCGTGTAAACTACAGGATGGATGAACACTCCATTGTTATGCTTGTTCCAGGAGCCCTTGATAACTGACAGGTACACCTGAGGTATACCTGGAGAGGGTTTGGGGGGTCAACACCCCCCGCGGCCCGGTCTGTGACAAGGCCTCGCAGATATATTGTAAACTAACATGGACTAACATGAAGCTATGTTGATTGTGTGCGACAGTGTTAGAGAAGTTGAAATTCAAAGCAGATTTTTCTTTGTACACTTCTTTGGTACCTTGCTTAGTATGGGTCGCTGCATGGGATCGTTGCATGAGGTCGTTGCATGGGGTCGCTTCATTGGGTCTTTATATGGGGTCGTTGCATGATGTCGTTGCATAGGGTCGTTGCATGGGGTCGCTGTACAGAGTCGCTTAATGGGGTAGTTGCATGCGGTCGCTGTATGGGGTCGTTGAATAGGGTCGTTACATGGGGTCTTTGCAAGGGATAGTTATATGGGGTTGTTGCATGGAATCGTCGCGTGGGGTCGCTGCATGGGGTCGCTTCATGGGGTCTCGAGAATATCCATTAACAAATTATACCTCCAGCTGCTTTCTCGGTAATCTTGGAAGAGAACAGATAACATCTGTGATCCCGGCATCACAAACAGGATATGATCTTCCTAAGTTATCACATAGACTGATAACATCATCCTTCTTTGTCATCACAGCAGAGCAGGAGAGTGTCATCACAGCAGAGCAAGGAGAGTGTCATTACAGCAGAGCAAGGTGAGTGTCATCACAGCAGAGCAAGGAGAGTGTCATCACAGCAGAGCAAGGTGAGTGTCATCACAGCAGAGCAAGGAGAGTGTCATCACAGCAGAGCAAGGAGAGTGTCATCACAGCAGAGCAAGGAGAGTGTCATCACAGCAGAGCAAGGAGAGTGTCATCACAGCAGAGCAAGGTGAGTGTCATCACAGCAGAGCAAAGAGAGTGTCATTACAGCAGAGCAAAGAGAGTGTCATTACAGCAGAGCAAGGTGAGTGTCATCACAGCAGAGCAAGGAGAGTGTCATCACAACAGAGCAAGGAGAGTGTCATCACAGCAGAGCAAGGAGAGTGTCATCACAGCAGAGCAAGGAGAGTGTCATCACAGCAGAGCAAGGAGAGTGTCATCACAGCAGAGCAAAGAGAGTGTCATCACAGCAGAGCAAGGAGAGAGTCATCACAGCAGAGCAAGGAGAGAGTCATCACAGCAGAGCAAGGAGAGTGTCATCACAGCAGAGCAAAGAGAGTGTCATCACAGCAGAGCAAGGAGAGTGTCATCACAGCAGAGCAAGGAAAGTGTCAACACAACAGAGCAAGGAGAGTGTCATCACAACAGAGCAAGGAGAGTGTGATCACAGCAGAGCAAGGAGAGTGTCATCACAGCAAAGCAAGGAGAGTGTCATCACAGCAGAGCAAGGAGAGTGTCATCACAGCAGAGCAAGGAGAGTGTCATCACAACAGAGAAAGGAGAGTGCCATCACAGCAGAGCAAGGAGAGAGTCATCACAGCAGAGCAAGGAGAGAGTCATCACAGCAGAGCAAGGAGAGAGTGTCATCACAGCAGAGCAAGGAGAGAGTGTCATCACAGCAGAGCAAAGAGAGTGTCATCACAGCAGAGCAAGGAGAGTGTCATCACAGCAGAGCAAGGAGAGTGTCATCACAGCAGAGCAAGGAGAGTGTCATCACAGCAGAGCAAGGAGAGTGTCATCACAGCAAAGCAAGGAGAGTGTCATCACAGCAGAGCAAGGAGAGTGTCAACACAGCAGAGCAAGGAGAGTGTCAACACAGCAGAGCAAGGAGAGTGTCAACACAGCAGAGCAAGGAGAGTGTCATCACAGCAGAGCAAGGAGAGTGTCATCACAGCAGAGCAAGGAGAGTGTCATCACAGCAGAGCAAGGAGAGTGTCATCACAGCAGAGCAAGGAGAGTGTCAACACAGTAGAGCAAGGAGAGTGTCATCACAGCAGAGCAAGGAGAGTGTCATCACAGCAGAGCAAGGAAAGTGTCAACACACCAGAGCAAGGAAAGTGTCAACACAGCAGAGCAAGGAAAGTGTCATCACAGCAGAGCAAGGAAAATGTCATCACAGCAGAGCAAGGAAAGTGTCAACACAGCAGAGCAAGGAGAGTGTCATCACAGCAGAGCAAGGAAAGTGTCATCACAGCAGAGCAAGGAAAGTGTCAACACAGCAGAGCAAGGAAAGTGTCATCACAGCAGAGCAAGGAGAGTGTCATCACAGCAGAGCAAGGAGAGTGTCAACACAGCAGAGCAAGGAAAGTGTCAACACAGCAGAGCAAGGAGAGTGTCATCACAGCAGAGCCAGGAGAGTGTCATCACAGCAGAGCAAGGAAAGTGTCAACACAGCAGAGCAAGGAGAGTGTCAACACAGCAGAGCAAGGAGAGTGTCAACACAGCAGAGCAAGGAGAGTGTCAACACAGCAGAGCAAGGAGAGTGTCAACACAGCAGAGCAAGGAGAGTGTCAACACAGCAGAGCAAGGAGAGTGTCATCACAGCAGAGCAAGGAAAGTGTCAACACAGCAGAGCAAGGAAAGTGTCAACACAGCAGAGCAAGGAGAGTGTCATCACAGCAGAGCAAGGAAAGTGTCAACACAGCAGAGCAAGGAGAGTGTCATCACAGCAGAGCAAGGAGAGTGTCATCACAGCAGAGCAAGGAAAGTGTCAACACAGCAGAGCAAGGAGAGTGTCAACACAGCAGAGCAAGGAGAGTGTCAACACAGCAGAGCAAGGAGAGTGTCATCACAGCAGAGCAAGGAGAGTGTCAACACAGCAGAGCAAGGAGAGTGTCAACACAGCAGAGCAAGGAGAGTGTCAACACAGCAGAGCAAGGAGAGTGTCAACACAGCAGAGCAAGGAGAGTGTCATCACAGCAGAGCAAGGAGAGTGTCAACACAGCAGAGCAAGGAGAGTGTCAACACAGCAGAGCAAGGAGAGTGTCAACACAGCAGAGCAAGGAGAGTGTCATCACAGCAGAGCACAAGGAGAGTGTCAACACAGCAGAGCAGGAGAGTGTCAACACAGCAGAGCAAGGAGAGTGTCAACACAGCAGAGCAAGGAGAGTGTAAATCACAGCAGAGCAAGGAGAGTGTCATCACAGCAGATCAAGGAGAGTGTCATCACAGCAGATCAAGGAGAGTGTCAACACAGCAGAGCAAGGAAAGTGTCAACACAGCAGAGCAAGGAGAGTGTCAACACAGCAGAGCAAGGAAAGTGTCATCACAGCAGAGCAAGGAGAGTGTGCTCCATGAATAAAGAATAAGACACATGTTCAACATCTGGGTGGAGGGCGAAACGTTTCTGTATTATAAATTCCCAAATGTTGCACTAGTGTCTCATTCTTCACTTTTATTAATGGAAACGTTTCGCCACGAATGACTTTTTAGTCATAAAGACTTCTTTATGACTGATGAGGTCACTTCTGGAGAAACGTTTCTACTAACAAATATTCTGAAATGTACACAAGCGTCCTTTTCCACATTTCACTTTAATTCCAGGTGGACAACAGGTAGGTAGGACCATAACTCTTTTGCGATTAGCAGACGGAGTATCGAGCCTACACCGTACTTTCTGCTGAATGAATAACATGGTGTATGTTAGTCCTTCTAACATGGTGTATGTTAGTCCTTCTAACATGGTGTATGTTAGTCTATTAATATACTTTTTATTCATTAAAGGAATCAAACACGTCTTTTTTTTAAACGAGGACATTATTCATTTTGACATTGAACGACTTGAAATACGCAGAGTTTCGTTTTATTAAATGTTAAACGAGAGGAAGTAAAGGACAGTATGCCCAGCTATTCCAGAGATTTTGAAACACTAACCAGAGGAACAATACAGTAATTGATTTCTCGTGGATATTGTTACTATACCTTAAAATCTCTGATATGGCCAGGAATGCTATCAATGTTTATTCCGGCCTTTGCTAGTGACTGATGTGCAGAATATATATATGTCGTGCCGAATAAGTAAAACTTACGATTTTTGCCTAAATAGTAACGCACTTCTTGCCTAATATGGAAAGAGTAACTTTGTGTATGCAATAATTTGGCAAAAATCATTCTGAATCTAACGAAAAAATCTATTTTTTTTGTGTTTGTTTATTATTAAATTATTGTGAACTTATTTAAAATATATTTAGTTGGATTAGGCTAAATTAAATTGCGCGCGCGCGCGTGTTGTGTGTGTGTGTGTGTGTGTATATATATATATAGATTTGGTGATTTTGGCACTTCATGTATAACTCTAGACTAGCATGGCCTATAAAACTAGCACAGGTGGAGCTCATACGTTGGACCAGTGTTGACCTGTCTCTTTTAAGGGAGAGAGACTGAGGCTTCACTAAAGACACAGAGGGTAAACGATCTGTAGCATAGAGCTCTCTCTCTCTCTCTCTCTCTCTCTCTCTCTCTCTCTCTCTCTCTCTCTCTCTCTCTCTCTCTCTCTCTCTCTCTTCTCTCTCTTGATATTTGTGTTTTTGAGGCATAAGATCAAGTTTGTCTCAAGTGTGTTTGTGTTCGTGAGGAGAGTGAAATGTTTTGTATTGCTGTGCTTGGCATGTATATTTCTGTTTGCATATGCGGATAGGTGCATGTTTGTGTGTGGTTGAGTGAGTGAGTACGTCTGAGTACACACAAAGACTCACTAAAATTCACATACTCTGATAGTGTGTCGACTTCAGGTTCGCTTCGAAACCTCTAATGGATTATCTATCTTGTTGCTTCCTAACCTCTCTTGGTACCTAACCTCTCTTGGTACCTAACCTCTCTTGGTACCTAACCTCTCTTGGTACCTAACCTCTCTTGGTACCTAACCTCTCTTGGTACCTAACCTCTCTTGGTACCTAACCTCTCTTGGTACCTAACCTCTGTTGTTCTTGGTAATTAGGATTTATAACCTGCCATTGCAAGGAATCTCACTATCCGATTCACAAAGGCGTATTTATGTAGGTCGTAATTTTAGTGTCAACTTTTAACTTCCAACGTCAAGTTTTACCACAAAAAAAAGGCCGAATGTGAATTTTTCTTATCATAAAAACAATTAATAAAATGTCCAGGAAGGAGAAAAATTAAATAGCAAATTGTTTAAAATTAGGCTAATTTTAAAATTAGTTTAATTTTAAACCTTACATATTTTTCCTAGTAGTTTTCATGAAACAGTAATGATCACAATAAAACAGAGTAATCTAACACAGTACTCAAGTAATAAGTCAGTTAAATGTATTTACAAATTTATTTACAATAAATAACTGTTTACACTTTGTACACTGTGAGACCGTAACATGAACATGATATATATATTTTATTGTGATATCACCTGTTTACTGTGATCTTATTGCGAGCGCGCGCGCGAGCGCCACACACACACACACACACACACACACATTATCATATCCCCCCTATCTCTCCTGTTCTCCAGTGTCGTCAGGTCGATTTCCCTTAACCTCTCCTCGTAGGACATACATATAAGATACTGAGAGGAATTGACAAAGTGGACAGAGACAGAATGTTCCAGAGATGGGACACAACAAAAAGGGGACACAGTTGGAAGCTGAAGACTCAGATGAATCACAGAGATGTTAGGAAGTATTTCTTCAGTCACAGAGTGGTCGGGAAGTGGAATAGTTTAGGAAGCGATGTAGTCGAGGCAGGCTCAATACATAGCTTTAAGCAGAGGTATGATAAAGCTCATGACGCAGGGAGAGTGACCCAGTAACGGCCAGTGAAGAGGCGGGGCCAGGAGCTATGAATCGACCCCTGCAACCACAACTAGGTGAGTACAACTAGGTGAGTACACACACACACACACACACACACACACACTAGCAACTGGCTTCTCGAATTCAATCCCACCAAATGCAAAGTCATGAAGATCGGAGAAGGGCAAAGAAGACCGCTGACAGAGTACAGGCTACAAACCTCGGCAAAGGAGAAAGACCTTGGGGTGAGTATAACGCCAAGCACGTCTCCGGAGGCACACATCAACCAGATAACTGCGGCAGCATATGGGCGACTGGCAAACCTAAGATTAGCGTTCCGTTACCTTAACAAGGAATCGTTCAAGACACTGTACACCGTGTACGTCAGGCCCATACTAGAATATGCAGCACCAGTCTGGAACCCACACCTGGTCAAGCACGTAAAGAAACTAGAGTAAGTGCAAAGGTTTGCGACAAGGTTAGTTCCACAACTCAGGGGTCTGTCCTATGAAGAAAGGTTGAGGGAAATAGGACTAACAACACTGGAGGAAAGAAGGGTCAGAGGAGACATGATAACGACATACAAAATACTGCGGGGAATCGACAAGGTAGACAGTGACAGGATGTTCCAGAGAGGGAACACAGAAACAAGGGGACACAACTGGAAGCTGAAGACTCAGATGAGTCAAAGGGATGTTAGGAAGCATTTCTTCAGCCACATAGTAGTCAGGAAGTGGAATAGTCTAGAGAAAGATATAGTGGAGGCAGGAACCATACACAGTTTTAAGACGAGGTAGGATAAAGCTCATGGAGCAGGGAGAGCAGAGACCCAGTAGCGGACAGCGAAGAGGCGGGGACAGGAGCTGAGTCTCGACCCCTGAAACCACAATTAGGTGAGTACACACACACACACACACACACACACACACACACACACACACACACACAATATATATATATATATATATATATATATATATATATATATATATATATATATATATATATATATATATATTTATATGTTGTGCCGAATTGGTAAAACTTGCTATTTTGGCTTAAATAGCAACACTCTTCTTGCCGAATAAGGCAAGCGAAATTTGTGTATGCAATAAATTCGCAAAAATCATTCTGAACCCAAAGAAAACAATATATTTCACTGCGTTTGTTTATTATCAAATTATTGTAAATTTATCTAAAATATATTTTGTTGGATTAGGCTAAATTAAATTGCACTTGTTATAATATTGTTAGGTAAGTTTTCTAAGGTTCTTTTGGTACGAAATTATTAATTTTTACATTAACATAAATGAAAAATATATCTTTAAACGTATACGAGAAAATTTTAGAAAGGACTTAATTTTAAATGAGTTTTTGCTAATTGACCAGTTTTACCTATTCGGCACGACATTATATATATATATATATATATATATATATATATATATATATATATATATATATATATATATATATATATATATATATATATTGTGTGTGTGTGTTAATAACTCAGAAGATTGTGATCTTGGTTCTTAATCTCTATTGGATCATAACAATTCTAGTTCCTAATCTCTCTTGTTTCCTAACCACTCCTGTTCCTAACCACTATTAGTGCCTATCATATCTACTTTTGAGTGGTCTGCTTGTATGTGTCTAGGAGTCTCGGGTGATTCATCCCGATCCCTTGTAATACTGAACGTCATCTTATTCCAGTAGAAGCGATCATCTTCCTAACTACTCTTCAGATTTACCAAGATTGATCCTGATCATGGACCGAGCCGCGGGGGCGTTGACCCCTGGAGCACCCTCCAGGTATACCTCGTCTTCTACTGTCTCCAGTTTCAACACTTCGGAAAACCATTGATTTAATAAAGGCACTGCTGGGCGAAACGTCTTCAAGATAAAGATACCCAGGTAATACATATGTGTCTTGTTCATCATCTTGACGGTATTATGTATCGTTATCGTTGCTTTACGAATATTACCTTCGTCGTTCTAGCTCTTTTAGGTGATCTAGTTCATAGCTTTTGTCGTGTCTAGATCTTTCAGGTGCTCCAGCTAATAGCTTTCGTCATGTCTAGGTTTCTCAGGTGATCCAGGTAATAGCTTTTGTCGTGTCTAGGTCTCTCAGGTGATCCAGCTAATAGCTTTTGTCGCGTCTAGGTCTCTCAGCTGCTCCAGCTAATAGCTTCAGTCTAAACTCTGTTCGAAATATCCCTCTCCAACATTTAGCTTAAATTGCTTCTCACAAAGTTTCATTAGTCTCCTGGTAGCCTCTGTGGGTCACCTGGAAACCTCTGCGGGTCACCTGGTAACTCTGTGGTCACTTGAGAGCCTCTAAGGGTCACCTGGTAGCCTGTGTATCAGCTGGCAGCCTCAATGGGTCACCTGGTAGCCTATGTGGGGTCACCTGGTAGCCTGTGTGTCACCTGGCAGCCTCAATGGGTTACCTGGTAGCCTATGTGGGGTCACCTGGTAGCCTCAGGGGGTCACCTGATTGCCTCCGCTTTATGTGTGAAAACATGATGAGATCTGACATTTTCTTGTCATCTTTTCTTCAAGATGATGCAGAGAGAGAGAGAGAGAGAGAGAGAGAGAGAGAGAGAGAGAGAGAGAGAGGAGAGAGATTGTAGTCTGGATAGCTTTCCGTGTGTCTGATCCTGGTCCGCCCTAAAATACTCTCCCCTCACACATGCCACGCAAAACATTTTCCGGTCCATTAGCAGCACCAAAACAAACAAAAAATAGCCATTTAACTGCAAGAATAACACTGCAGCATTATTTACGTGAATTAGAAAATAAAGAGACAAGCACATAATCTGTACTGGATAAACGGGAGATAAGAGACGTGGATTAAGCGAGTTTGTTCGTCTGTGTTGAGAGTGTGATGAGAACGAGTGTGTTGAGAGCAAGAGTGTGTTGAGAGCAAGAGTGTGTTGAGAGCAAGAGTGTGTTGAGAGCGAGTGTGTTGAGAGCGAGTGTGTTGAGAGCGAGTGTGTTGAGAGCGAGTGTGTTGAGAGCGAGTGAGTTGAGAGTGTGTTGAGTGTGTGTTGAGAGCAAGAGCGTGTTGAGAACGAGTGTGTTGAGAACGAGTGTATTGAGAGCGAGTGTGTTGAGACCGAGTTGAGAGCAAGAGTGTGTTAAGAGAGAGTGTATTAAGAGCAAGTGCGTTGAGAGCGAGTGTGTTGAGAGTGTATTGAGAGCAAGAGTGTGTTGAGAGCGAGTGTATTAAGAGCAAGTGCGTCGAGAGCGAGTGTGTTGAGTGTATTGAGAGCAAGAGTGTGTTGAGAGCGAATGTATTAAGAGCGATGATATGAAAGGAGAAACAGATGGAAGACGAAGATATAGAATATCCAGCAAAACATCGTTTGTTGTCTGTCTCTCACTGTTGTCTGTCTCTCACTGTTGTCTGTCTCTCACTGTTGTCTGTATCTCACTGTTGTCTGTCTCTCACTGTTGTCTGTCTCTCACTGTTGTCTGTCTCTCACTGTTGTCTTGACATAAAAGGGGGGGAAGGTGATCTGGTTTGATCCTAATAAAGGTAAGAAAAACAACAGTTTCTTGAATCAAGTACTAGGGAAGCGCTGTGCTTCATCTCTCAATAATTTTAAGTTCAACCTAACCTAACCTAATCTAATCTAACCTAAACTTAACCTGCTTTTAATTTTATATAGTCTAAAATAATGTCACATAGCATAACCTAAGCTAACAACACCTAACCTACCCTACTTTTAACGTAGCCTAACCTATAATAGCCATAGCTTAACTAAACACAACTTAAGTTAACTGAATCTAACCAAACTCCATAGTTATATCTAAATCTGGTATTAGGTATCAGTTTCTATAAATATTAGAGCAGTCCGAGTCCCAATGCTATTAATTATATTATACAATAATTATCTTCGAGTAAATTGTGTAGATCTTACAGGTAAATTTGGAGTGTCAAATAAAAGGACACACTGTGGCAACGTTTCGCTCTCCAGGAACTTTGTCAAGTCGCATTAGTTGCACTTGTGTCCTTAACATATTGTCGATAATTCTGTCAATATTAATACATAATTTTGAAGTGTTGGGCAACATCGTGGTTAAGTCTGTTTTCCCCTTGAGTTGTGTCCTGAGACAACTGTAGAGCATCCTGAGACAACTGTAGAGCATCCTGAGACAACTGTAGAGCATCCTGAGACAACTGTAGAGCATCACTGCCGTCAAGTGTAGCACAGGCACACGGTGTGCTTGTAGAATACCCTATATTGTTTGTCTGATCTCCAGTAAATTGCTACCTAACTTTGTGCCCTCTCGATGTAAAACTGGTACGCTACTGTACTACTGAGAATCATCTGACACTTTCCCCTACAGTCAGGTGTTATGACAAGTGCAGAATTTTTTTTTTTTCATGAACGGAATTAAAAAATTATTTAACATTGCTGTGGTATAAAATTCCCTTGTCGTTATACACAGCTTAAAGTCGGAGATACTATAAATAATATTTATTGAATTGCTTACTGTCTGGAAGTGAAATTGTTGTTCACAAAGTGTGTTTTCCAACTGTTTCGTAGTAGACTATATTGCATTTGGACTCTGAACAATAGATGGCAGTGTGTCGCAGTGTTCTGTGACTGCAGTTGTGGGCACAGAAAAATCGGTTTATTCAGATATTGCACTTGAAATATCGCTTCTTGTTTGAGTGTAATAAATTTACCTAGGAATTTAAAAGTTTGAAAACATTCTCTTTGTAGTGCCTGTATCACCAGGGAAAAGAGGTTTAACTCTTTGTCAGGGGAATGAGAGAGAAGGGAGGGGGAGAGGGTGAAAGAGAAAGAGAGACAGAAAAAAAGAGAGAGGCAGACACAGACACAGACACACACAAGCAGTTCTGGGTAAACATCTTGGTCTAGAAAAGAAGAAAGCCATCCGACAGAGGCGGTCACCATCACCCTTGCTTCGACAGACGGAACAGTCGCAGCCAGCAATAGTGACTGGCTGCTCATTCACCTATCAGGATGCAAATCTGCCGTCCTGGAAGACAGCCTCTAATGACTGCCTCGAAACAATGACACAGGTGTCGGAGGTGACAAGACAGCCTTCAAATGGGGGAAGCTTTGATGTCGGTGACGGGCATTTGATCCAAGGAGTTGGATCAAAGACACCCAAACACAAATACCAGGAGAAACTCACATAACACACACGAAGACTCGGCAAACAGAACACATAAATAGAATGCACGAGCAGAATACTGGAACAGAGCACTTGGAGCAGAACACTAGAACAGAACACTGGAACAGAACACTGGAACAGAACACTGGAACAGAACACTGGAACAGAACACTGAAACAGAACACTGAAACAGAACACTGGAACAGAACACTGAATCAGGACACTGGAACAGATCACTGGGACAGATCACTGGGACTGAACACTGAAACAGATCACTGGGACAGATAACTGGGACGGAACACTGGAACAGAACACTGAAACAGAACACTCCAAGAGAACACTGGAACAGAACACTGGAACAGATAATTGAAACCGAACATTTGAACAGAAAACTTAAACAGAACACTTACAGAACATTCCAAAAGAACACTGGAATAAGAAACTGGAACAGAACACCTGGAGTGGGTAATAAAGCACTAGAGAGACTGACGCAACACTCAGAAGACCTTCAATACTAAATAGACTGACACAACACTCAGGGGACCTTCAACACAAGAGAGATTGACACAACACTCAGGGGACCTTCAACACAAGAGAGACTGACACAACACTCAGGGGACCTTCAACACAAGAGAGACTGACGAAACACTCAGGGGACCTTCAACACAAGAGAGACTGACGCAACACTCAGGGAACCTTCAATACAAGAGAGACTGACGCAACACTCAGGGGACCTTCAACACAAGAGAGACTGACGCAACACTCAGGGAACCTTCAACACAAGAGAGACTGACGCAACACTCAGGGGACCTTCAACACAAGAGAGACTGACGCAACACTCAGGAGACCTTCAACACAAGGTGGTTGGACACCTATTCTCATTTTCCATTATACTAACTATGTTCAGGGAACTTTTACCCACCATCTACAAGACCCACATTTAACTCTTTGTTCAAAATGTGTACAGTACTGAATTGCTAACTAATATATATATATATATATATATATATATATATATATATATATATATATATATATCCAATGCTCAATAATAACCCAGATGAAGACAGAAACTCGGAAGATTAATTTGTCTGTATATATCGATCCTCTTCTGGGATCCTCTTCAGCAGATACATAACTGAAATGAAAACAAGAATGGATAGGGAAGCTGCACCTCACTGCGTACACGTGAGTGAAGGGACGTGTTGAGCAGTGGGTGGGTGAGAATAAAGGTCCTGAAGTGAAGCTAAAAATTAGGAAGTTCCTTTGTGCTATGTAATTCCTGATGTTGTGTTGGCGCTCTGTATTAAGTTGGGCGCTCGTATGTATTTCTTGGGGTCGAATTTTGAAATGACGTCTGGTTTCCATTGTCCCTGTGAGGTGCTGAAATTAGGAGTGGTATCTCTGAGGGCAGGTTCTATGATTTTGCGTTTGTAAGTACAGTGTGACTTGTGTTGCTTTTGTAAGTACAGTGTGACTTGTGTTGCTTTTGTAAGTACAGTGTGACTTGTGTTGCGTTTGTAAGTACAGTGTGACTTGTGTTGCTTTTGTAAGTACAGTGTGACTTGTGTTGCGTTTGTAAGTACAGTGTGACTTGTGTTGCTTTTGTAAGTACAGTGTGACTTGTGTTGCGTTTGTAAGTACAGTGTGACTTGTGTTGCGTTTGTAAGTACAGTGTGACTTGTGTTTCATGGTGGCAACTTCAAAATGAATGTTGTGATTTTTGATCCTGACATGTTGAAAAGTGGCTGTATTATCATGCGCATAACGTATTATCCTCTGGTGTTCAATGATCCTTGTAGACAGCGTTCGGTCTGTCTGCTTTATGTATGTTTGGTTGCAGTCTTTACATAGTATCTGGTAGCTGGTGTGTCAGCTACGCAAGACAAACACGGCATGTTTTCACCAGGTGCCAAGTGTTTCTCATCCTCTTATGATGAAGTGCTATTGGTGAGCCAAGTCCCTATATTTACGCTAGTGATCTTTCTTGTGATGCAGCACCACTCTGCTGATTAGCATTAGCTGTCTACACTTCTTCCATGTGTGTACTGTGATCCATTCTGCGCTGTTGGCAGACAACTCTTTGATGCTAGGTAGTACAGATCGACGTTCTCTCTCGGCTGCATCCTGGGTTGTAGTAAAACTTCTATTGATGCTCTTTTTTACTTCATTGTATTTAACATTCTAACGTTTGGAACTTGAATAGCTGAAACTATGCAGACTGTACTGATCAGCTACAACTTTGCCACAAATACACTTGTACTTGGCGAGAATAGGGGCAGCAAGGCGTAGCCACTGCAATGCGTCGGGTCTGTGGGTCTGTACAAGTGCCAGTTGTAGAAATGGTAACTGTTCGGAGAAAAATCACCCTAGCAAGGCGCACTCACAGCTAAAAGGCAAGATCTTGTACTGCCAAAGCTTGTACAATCTTACATAGTTATTGGGGATGCCCTATCTCGATTGTTTGTGAGGCAACGTTTCAGCTGATCTTGTTGACAACACTTTACGAAGGGGTTTCCCACATGCTGGTGTCACTAATGAAGCTGGGGTCATCCGCCCCTGACAAATTGCATATGTCCTGGTAGAATTTCTTTCATCTGTTCGTATGAGCCAATGGAGGAGGATAAAGTCAGTAAATTTATCATGAATGACCTCTTGTGAAACCATGTTGAGACTCAATTGCATGCTATTGAGGTCAGGCTTATTGGGCGGTAATTTGATGGTAAGGACTTATCCCCTGATATAAGGATGGGATTTACATTAGCCATCTTCTACATCTCCTGCACTACACCTGTGTGGAGTGATATATATATAAAAAGCTTAGTATGTGGTTCACAAAGTCCATTTTAAACTCTTTAGGTTGGGATTTATTTTGCTTTAATTGGTCTAGTTAATAAACTTATCCCCAGTGACTGTGATATAATTTATTTTTCTTGGGTTCACTTTATTAATTAATTACTGAGATATTATTAGTGTCTTCTTGTGTGACAACCGAAAGGAAATAACCTAAAAATTGAGCGCTGCTCTTTCTCTAGCACCCATCTTTCTCTAGCACCCATCTTTCTCTAGCACCCATCTTTCTCTAGCACCCATCTTTCTCTAGCACCCATCTTTCTCGAGCACCCATCTTTCTCGAGCACCCATCTTTCTCGAGCACCCATCTGTCTCGAGCACCCATCTTTCTCGAGCACCCATCTGTCTCGAGCACCCATCTGTCTCGAGCACCCATCTGTCTCGAGCACCCATCTTTCTCGAGCACCCATCTGTCTCGAGCACCCATCTGTCTCGAGCACCCATCTTTCTCGAGCACCCATCTTTCTCGAGCACCCATCTTTCTCGAGCACCCATCTTTCTCGAGCACCCATCTTTCTCTAGCACCCATCTGTCTCTAGCACCCATCTGTCTCGAGCACCCATCTGTCTCGAGCACCCATCTGTCTCGAGCACCCATCTGTCTCGAGCACCCATCTGTCTCGAGCACCCATCTGTCTCGAGCGCCCATCTGTCTCGAGCACCCATCTGTCTCGAGCACCCATCTGTCTCGAGCACCCATCTTTCTCATTATCAGTTAGCTGTCCAAAAAATATTTTTTGACTGGACCTAATCTTCCTCTAATCTTTGTTCTGTATATTTGGGAAAGTTCTTTCTGATTCGTCTTTTATTCATTTACAACTTTAATTTCATCGTCACATTTGAGTTTTCTTATGCTTTTTTTTTTACTTTTAATATATTAGCTCAAGAGACGACCTTCTCTGTTTATACGTCTTTAAATTCCTTTCTTCTCCCCTAAACGATGTTTCAGTTTCCTGTTTATCCATTTCGGATCTTTATTATTCTATCTTATTTTCCTATAGCGGAAACTGTCATGTTGATTGTTCTCTTCGTTACTCCAACAACACAGGTGATCCCTAAACCCAGTGTAATCTGAAGAAAGGAAATCGGGAACCCTTATTATAGTACCCTTATTATAGTACCACTGAATTGTAATTGTAATCGATTTGTGATCGCTCGCTGGAAGGTCCTCCGTACTCTCCAGATTATTAACAAGTATTTTCTTGTTTGCCAAAACCAGTGGCTAGCGCGTCGTCTGGAGTTTTATGACATATAAGGCAATGTTTCCAAGCAGTTGTAACGTAACATTAGTAAACAACTGCTAAAGCGTAACCCAAAGCCTACCCTTGACCTTGGCCTTGAGCATATAAGGCGTAGGGTGATTTTCCAAGTGTTTTTGTTTGGAAAAAATGTGCGCCTTATATGCCAGAAAATACGGTATTTGACGCTACCGCGGTATCGATGGCTTGACGAAGATACGACAGTTTTGCCCTAATGAATCACTAGGACGTCTTCACTTCTTCCGTCATTTAGTCACGTTGAATGTCGTTTAAATATTGTGGACAGTTCATAGTACACACTAGAATTTTAGTTCAGTACACAACACATCGACTTGTTCAATGTTGACTGACATCACCATCACTTGTCCACAAAATTAACTCATGAACGTTAATATGTCTGTGGTTACTGGTCCAGAATATTGAGAGTTACTGGCGATACCTCGCTTAGCAGAGTTACCTATTTGCGTCTCAACACTGTATCTCCTTAATATGTCCGTGATTAATGTTTCACTGGTGATACCTCACTTAGCGGAGTTATATTTGCATCTGAACGCCGTATTTCAGTTCTGTCTGGAGATTGTTCCAGTATGAATGCACGTCAAGACAGCTCACGAATACAGTCACGGATTTCTACGTTTCAACACGGTGTGAATTCGGCGGTGTCCTGACGCTATTTTCACTCGTTCTGACTAATAAAGCCTCGGTGCTCCCGCTCGTTTTATATACTCGATTTCTCTTGACAAATGTCTGAAAAGTTCAGCTGCCACCTGTGACGACCTAGCTGGGTCAAAGAATATGAATTCCTTGACTCCTAGGTGTTCCATGCCTAGGTTTATTTTACTAGCTATATAGTGATATAGCTATATAATGATAAACACTAAAGGCTTATTTCTAATTCATTTTGAAGGGTTTTAGAATAGAATCTTTCTCGGGCAAACACACGTGTGAATTACTTCGAGGATCCTGATAGGAAGAAAGGAAGGAAGGGTGTCTGGCATACCAGTCCAGTGTGCCATCTGAGATGTTGAGAGAACAGTGTAAGATTTACGACTAGTCTGGTAAGTAACCTGATGAGACTTCGAGTCTAATAACTAAGTTGTTGAGACTTCTGGTATAATATATGATCCCCCTCCTTCTAGAGAGCTGTGGGAAAGAGGGAGAGATCATGGCCACTGTTGGCAGTGTGGGAACGAGTGTGGGGGTCGTAACCTCCCTGCTCCCTGCCGCTTGTTGGAGCTAATTTCTCAACACCATGTGCTGCCACTTTTTCAACAATCTCCTGTGTGGTACTCTATCAAAAGCCTTATTGAAATCCAAATAGACAACATCGCGTTGCTTATCATAGTCCACTGTCCTAAATGCTTTACTGTAGGTCAGGAAACTTGTCAGGCATGAACAGATCCTTGTGAATCGATGTTTAGACTCGTTAATAATGCTTATGAAGGTGGCTTCTTATTAAATCACCCAAAATTGATTCTAATAATTTACCAGCTATTGAGGTCAAGTTTATTGGTCGGTAAATACCCATCTTCTCTCCCATGTTTTAGACTCCTATTCTTCTATTTGGGATCACTTTTATTTGACCTAATTTCATCTCTGCAATATATATATATATATATATATATATATATATATATATATATATATATATATATATATATATATATATATATATATATTCTCTGAATACAATGTTCGTTAGTAAGAAAAATGCCTTATTCGTAGTTTTCATTGTTACTGGTTTAGAAAGACAAGTGAGCAAACACTAGCACATATTTATTAGAAAACGTTTCGGTCCTGGGATGTTGATCACTTCTAACACACACAGATTAAAAAGAGAGTATATATAGGTGGAGAGTGGGACGAGTGACACATGGTGACCTGAAGAATGCCCTACTGGGATGAGGATGGGTATACTGTGGGATCATGTGACTTGTGTTGTTAGGTAGGTGATGCTTTGAATGGTTGAGTATCATGTATACTAATGTTTTTGAATTTTTGTAGTTTCCTAGTATTATATTCTATGGTGTCGGTGACGACGATTAACGAGGCTTCTAGACATCATCGGCGTCTAAGATCATGTTCGGTGAGGACGATCTGCGTCTTATCTGAGTTTATCGGTATCTAATACCAAGGTTTATCTCTTTGTTACAAGAATCACCAGACAAGTAACTAGTAGTAGCTGAGGACTTACCTCTGATATACCTTTGATGAGTTCCCAGAGTTTTTCTTCTCCCGGCAAGGCTATAATGGATTATAATCTGCGAGACGGACATCTGGGATATTTTCAACTCCCATTTAATATTAAATGTAATAAATCTGTGATTACTTACGCCACATTCTTCCATGATCTTTAAATTATTTGCTAGATTCTCCTTATTTGACCAAACCTGGTCAAGCAGATTATTCCTTCTGGCTGGTTCGCTTACAAATTGCCTCAAGAAGTACCAGGCGAGCCTGGCCCAGAGCCGGGTTCCGGGAGAAGAAAAACTCTCGGAACTCATCAAAGGTATATCAGAGGTAAGTCCTGAACTACTACTAGGAATTCGATGGACTCTAAATTATGAGTTAATAAATTCCTGGAGATACAAGTCATTTTGGATAAAATTAATATCCCCCTTAATAACTACGTTACCGAGTCTTCAAGTATAGCGATTTCGTCCCGAAATCTGGGGTCGGTGTATAACACCTAAAATCAACTTTTCATGTGCGTTTTCAAATTCTACCCAGACATTCTGTGTCTGTTCCTTCGGATTTTATGCTTATTATGTTGCACCAATTCAAGTTTTCCCTGACGTAAGGCGCCACCCCACCCTCTATCCCTTTATTTATATTAACGTGGAGGAAATTGAACCCATAAATGAGGCATTCGCCAGGCACGTCTCGTTCATCTCATTTCTAGCGCTCCAACTAATTGTATTATAAATTTTGGGACATTGTCTTCTGTACATCCCTTCCCTGTTCTTCTTTGTCTGTTCCTGTGTTTCTATTTCTCTTATCTTCGTTACTTATTGCTAATGAACGCAATTTTTTCCATAGTCTTGCCTGATATTAAAAAAAGTTTTATTTTACTCCCTTGGTAATCGTTAATTCTGTAATATTTAGTTTCACAATCTTGATAATTTATACTGTCTAAATCTATGGTACTACATTCCTCTATCTTCCCGGAAGCACCCATACTTTTATTTCTAATTTAAATCCCGATCCACTGAGCTAGTTAAGGCTGCTACCCCCCAGGTGCTTACCAGATGTTGAGATCACTGGTCGGGTTCTCGATGACCTTTTTTCATGGCTAAATAGAAAAGTTGCAATATGAGTGGATAAATGGGTAGAAGGTGTGTCATAGGTCATGATCAACTCTGAGAGAAACATCCCTTTTGATTGAATTAAAGATATATGCAAAGTTTAATTTTATCATAGATTTCGGACCTGTGAGATTGGTTAAGTTTGCAGGTGCCGCGCCTGTTGGATCCTGATACCGAACTGCCTTGGTCTTAGTATGATGGCTGCATCACTGCTCACTGCTTTCACTGTTGCCCTAGCAACAAGGGATGGACCTAAAAAACAAAGCCTAATGGTTTCAGGAACACCACGAACGAGTTAGATATTGGCAGATCGTGTGAGCTTGTACAGGAGATGCTCTATACCATCTTTGACTGCTGGTCTGAGCTTATACCTGAAAAACCACCCACTGATCCTCGGGAGAAAGACATAACAGCTTCGAACACTTCTGGTTCTTGGATTGTGAATGGTTCTGCTCTGATGGCCTTGTCTTGGGGTTCACTGTCATTGTTAGGTACTCTGGGTGGGCGCCTCGTACAGCTTCGCATTGGGGGAATCTCTGGGGGCACTTGTTTCATTGCTGGTAGTTAGTCTGCTCGCCGGTGCAGTATTAACCTCTGGTGGTTGTTCGGGCATCAATGATTTTTTCAAAAGGTCAACTAGTTTGGTACCAGCCTGTGTGTGTGCTGCTTTAGGGATGTGTGGCGGAATACTAACTGATGATCGATCATTTATTTACCTTTTTGAGGTTAATTGTTGTGGTGAAGTCTGAAGGAGTAATATCAATGCTTGCAGGGAGGGACTGTTGGTCGTTGTTCTCTAGAGGAAGACTCCAGGTGCCTAAGACTTCGACAAGAGTTCTAGTTTTGTTGGTGAATTAAGCCAGTATCTCTTGTTAAGACTCCACTCTCTTGCTTAACCCATATGTGCTACGACCTCCATCGTCCCTTTGACGTCTCTGGCTCGCAGGAACGAGGCTATAATCTCCGGCTTCGGTCACTGATAGTTGTAAGGGTGAAGCGAGGCTTTACTGGAAGGCACTGAGGAGGTGATCTTCGAAGAATCAGTGGTATGGGTGAGCTAGGACCAAGGAAGAAAATAACGAATGAGTTCCCAAGAAGAGGTTTCAGAATGAACGTGTGAGACGAGTGGGGTTCCACAGGTTCAGTGGAACTAGAAATAGTGCACTACGTGCACTATTTCTAGTGCACGTAAACGATATAACTGTAGAAATAGTCAGAGATATTCCTGTTGTCAGAGGATATACACTGGAGTACATAGGAAAAACAACAGAGGACTTGGAGGACCACACGGAAGCTATTTTGAGAATATTGTTTATACCTAGATTAATGGCTATCACGTATTATCTAGGTGTGAGTCAAGGACAGAAAAACGGAAGGCTCTTTCCCCACTCTCCACTTCCTCCGGCCACTGCCAGCATGCAAACAGGAAAAAAATATACCATACCATTTTGGAAAAATTGCGCGGAATTTGCAGGAGAGATGGGACTGGATGTATGACGTAGACAACAACTACTTCTGCAAAATTATTAACGTTTCTGTCTTGAACGACTCGCGTTACCCCACTGCAACTCAAAGTTGTGTACTAGTGGGTCTACTTCTGGTTACTACCAATTCCTCTTTGACCATCAGAACCTTCTATTTCTACTACTGTCACTATTGTTAGCTCGAGTGTCTCGTCCTGATGCTGTCGCTGAATAATCATCAAGAATCTGTTGACTTTACATTGCCTGATGTATTGAATGTATATGTCGGTCCACATGGGCTTACTGTTGGTTTAGTGTGTGAGGAAACGAGTGTACTAGCTAAGTAACATCTCGCTTCTTCCCTCTCTCATCTTACTGGTCACTATAACTTATTATCACGTTTCTTGACATATAAAGCAACCTGGACTGACCCATCAATCTTGACTGATATATTTAAACTGAAGTTGTGGGTCCTGAAGACTCTGACAACTCCTCTCACTACGGCATGATGTATCTACTCGAATTCTATACTTGAAAGGTGTTATACCCAAAATGCATTATTATGTATTCATCTTCAATGAAACTTTGAAACTCATTTTCCCGCTCACCGACCACAGCGCCAACCTCTCCAGATCACTCTGTAATCTTAAATACTCTTCTTAAGATGTAATATCTTTTCCCAGTTTGGTGACGTCTGCGAATTTTGTTAGTCCTGCGTCGAAATCATTCATTTATTGTGAAGAAGAGTGAAGTAAGAAAGGATCCTCCACGCTTCACGGGAAGCCAATCAGACAACTCTGCGTTACAAAAAATGGTTATAATCATATCCATAATATTTTTTAAAGGGGTGGACCGGCAAGCCAGCGGAATGCCTCGGACAGATGACCAAACGTTCCAGCTGTGGGTCATTTGACTAAAACCTGTCAGGAAACGCTTTTTCTCTTTCCTGACAAACCTTACCCAAACTCTCTGATGAGCACAACTCTCTGCGTCCTGTATGTGAGCCAATCACTTATCAATCACGTGGAAAACACAAACAGGTGAGGGCCAGGAAAGACTATAAAATGGACCAGGACATTCTTGGTCTGAGAAGCGGCTATTAGAATTTAACCCCAGCAATTACTGTACAATAATCTTCCTCTCTCCTACTGACCCTAACCTGAGCCTCACTATCCTCGTAAAAACTCTTAACTGCTTTCAGCAACCTTCCTTATATTGCATACACCTGCAACATCTGCAACACTGCTCCCTCATGAATATCGGGGAAGAGGGAAAGAAGGTTGCAGTGCAGTGCAGGCGCGGAAAGGAAAAGGGGCAGGTACGAAAGGCTACAAACCTTTAAGAAGGACCTCAGGGTGAGCATTGTGCTGAGCATATCACCTGAGGCTGCAGCAAACACAAGTGTCTCTGGCAAACTTAAGATTAGCTCTCATGAGATAGAAAAGGAGACATTTACCATAGTTTACGCAACTTGCGTCTGGCTCATATTAAACTACGCAGCACAGTGTGGAACACGCACCTGCAGCCACACACACGACAAGGTTAGGTTAAGGATCCGTAACTTTATTGACAAGCTGTTTACAAGTTAAGGATTCCTAACTTTATTGACAAGTTAAGAGCTGTTACATACAACAGCTCATTTGAAAGCATTTTTATTGTTATGAAACATACAAGTAGGGAACAGGATGAAGTTGGAGCCATCTGTGGGCCAGCATTTTCATATGATCAACTGACTTTATCTCGTTGACATCATAATGTTGTACGAACGTGTTCCAGACTCGAGTCATCCTGAGGATAAATGATCTCAGATGAAGTAATGTTCTGGAGAAGGGTACAGCCAGAGTGTAGATGCTGATTTCCGCTCTCTCTCTCTCTCTCTCTCTCTCTCTCTCTCTCTCTCTCTCTCTCTCTCTCTCTCGCTCGCTCGCTCGCTCGCTCGCTTGCGCGCCCACACACACACACATCTTCCTCCTGCATAATACAGAACCCATTTAAGTTAACACAAAAGACTTGACGAAGCGAGGCCATGTTTGTAAGGGGCCGGGGTCACTCTTTGGGATTGGGGTCACTCTCTTGGCTGGGGTCACTCTCTGGGGGCTGGAGTCACGCTCTGGGGGCTGGGTTACTCTTTGAGGGTTGGAGTCACTCTCTGGTGGATTTTAGTCACTCTCTAGAGGTTAGGGTCACTCTCTTAGTTCTGGTGTCACTCTGGGTGTTGGGGTCACTCTCTGGAGGCTGGGATCACTCCATGGGTGCTTGGATCACTCTCTGGGGCTGGGGTCATTCTCTGGGTGCTAGGGTTACTCTCTGGTAGCAGGGATCACTCTCTTGAGTGCTGGGGTCTCTCTCTTGGCGCTAGAGTCATTCTCTGGGGGCTGGGTTCACTCTCTTGGTGCTGGGATCACTCTCTGGGATTGGGGTCACTCTCTTGGTGCTAGAGTCACTCTCGGAGGCTGGGTTCACTCTTTGGGTGTTGGGGTCACTCTGCGGGGTCTGGGTTCACTCTCTGGGGTTGAGTCACTCTCTGGGTACTAGAGTCACTCTCTGGGTACTAGAGTCACTCTCTAAGGCTGAGTCACTCTCTGGGTACTAGAGTCACTCTCTAAGGCTGGGTCACTCTCTGGGGGTTGGGATCACTCTGTGGGTGCTGGGGTCATTCTGTGGGTGTTGGGGTTACTCTGTGGGTACTGGGGTCACTCTGGGTGTTGGGGTCATTCTCTGGGTGCTTGGGTCACTCTCTGGGTGCTTGGGTCACTCTCTAAGGGTCGGAGGTCTCTCTCTGGGGCTGGGGTCACACTCTGGTGCTGGGGCCACACTCTGGGTGCTGGGGTAACACTCTGGTGCTGGGGTCACACTCTGGGTGCTAGGGTCACCACAACCACAACCTACACCACGCCCTCCCTCTCCCTCTCCCTCTCCCTCTCCCTCTCCCTCTCCCTCTCCCTCCTCCGGCCCCGTTTTCTTTCTTTTCTTTCTTCCCTCGCTCAGTTGTGAATTGACAATGGTCCAGAATCCACTGAAACTTCGCCATATGTTTACTGCACTATGTGTGAGTTGTGATTTGTTGACACATCCTTGGCACACCACCAGAGCTGCTGGTTAACACATCCTTGGCACACCACCAGAGCTGCTGGTTGACACATCCTTGGCACACCACCAGAGCTGTTAGTTGACACATCCTTGGCACACCACCAGAGCTGTTAGCTGACATATCCTTGGCACACCACCAGAGCTGCTGGTTGACACATCCTTTGGCACACCACCAGAGCTGTTAGTTGACACATCCTTGGCACACCACCAGAGCTGTTAGCTGACATATCCTTGGCACACCACCAGAGCTGCTGGTTGACACATCCTTGGCACACCACCAGACCTGTTAGCTGACACATCCTTGGCACACCACCAGAGCTGTTAGTTGACACATCCTTGGCACACCACCAGAGCTGCTGGTTGACACATCCTTGGCACACCACCAGAGCTGTTAGTTGACACATCCTTGGTACACCACCAGAGCTGCTGGTTGACACATCCTTGGCACACCAGCGCTGTTAGCTGACACGTCATTGGCACTCCACCTGAGCTGCTGGTTGACACATCCTTGGCACACATCCTTGGCACACCACCGGAGATGCTGGTTGACACATCCTTGGCACACCACCAGAGATGCTGGTTGACACATCCTTGGAACACATCCTTGGCACTCCACCAGAGCTGTATGGTCATCATGCCTGAGCTGCCAGCCTGACAAGTTTTCCTCTCAGTCTTGTGGCAAATAATCCTTGTGTGTATATGTGTGTACTCACCTAATTGTGGTTGCAGAGGTCGAGACTCAGCTCCTGTGTGTGTGTGTGTGTGTGTACGTACATATTTGTAAACCGTACATATTTGTATGTGTATATTTATACTCGTACTGTTTTAATTGATTTCTTGTCTGCTGTTGTTGTAGTTGTTGTTATTGTTGGTAATGTTATTGTCAGTTATTTTTATTGTTAATGTTATTGTGGTGGTGGTCTTGTTGATGATGACTGTTGTTATTGTTACTGCTATTGTTATTATTGTGGTGGTGGTTATGGAGGTGGTAATGGTTGCTATTGTTGTTGTTATGGTAATGTTGTTGTTGTTATTGTTGTGGTGATGATGGTGGTGGAAATGGTTGTGGATATGGTTGTTGTTGTTGTGTGGTGGTGGTGATGGTGGTGGAAATGGTTGTGGTTATGGTTGTTATTGTTGTTGTTGTGGTGGTGATGGAAATGGTTGTGGTTATGGTTGTTATTGTTGTTGTGGTGGTGGAAATGGTTGTGGTTATGGTTGTTATTGTTGTGGTGGTGGTGGTGAAAATGGTTGTGGTTATGGTTGTCATTGTTGTTGTTTCCTGAGATTATTATAATTTCACATTGTTCTTTTTGATGTTTGTTAAGACTGTTATTATCTCTCCAGGAAGAGTTGAGTCCAAGAGACTGTGTCCTCGCAGTCAGTCTTACAAGTCCTTCTCCACCCACAGAGTCTTGGAACAAAAATTAATTTCCTCTTGCAGACGTTTCCATCTGGTTGACTACGGTTGTCACGTTTCGCCCAATGGTGAGCTTTATAAAGTCACACTTAACGTTGATTTGATGAGGATGTGAGTTCGTGTAATAGTGTGTGATTTACAAGTGACCTTGAACACTTGTCACTAAGTGACAAGAATCACTCACTTAAGACACTCCTAAAGTGGTCATGCCACTTAATCTTACTTTCTTCTCACTTTCTCTCTACCCACAACTTTCTTTCGCTTCTCTATCCTTTCTCTAAACCTAACATTCTTGCCATCCTTCTTAATACTGAACAGAAAAAAAAACTAGTAGATAAAGTGATTGTTTTTATTAACGACAACGTTTCGCACATAAAGTGGGGTTTTTTCAAGCCAGACTGGCTTCATAACGCAAAAACGTTGTTACTGTTTTTCAATTCTGGACAAAACGCTAGAGATGGTTGTAGAGTCTCAAGCAGCTATTGAATAATTTATTTAAGACGACGTTTCGCCAGCCTAGCAAGCTTTATCAAGTCTTATTACTGATCATATCTGATAAAACCTGATGCGTAGGCGAAACGTAGTTGTGTGTGTGTATGTGTGTGTGTGTGTGTGTATGTGTATGTGTGTGTGTGTAAGTGTGTGTGTGTGTGTAAGTGTGTGTGTGTGTGAGTGTGTGTGTGTGTGTGTGTGTGTGTGAATGTGTATGTGTGTCAACCTGTCTATGTTCCCCAACCATCAACTGTTCAACTTGTTCCACTTCCTCATTCATCAACTGTTCAACTTGTTCCACTTTCTCATTCATCAACTGTTCAACTTGTTCCACTTCCTCATTCATCAACTGTTCAACTTGTTCCACTTCCTCATTCATTCTCTTAGGTCTCTAGCAATTATTCACTTGTTCCCCTTTTATTCTCTTATACCGTAACAGTTGTTCAATTGCTGTACCAGTTGTTCAATTTCCTCTCCTATTTTTTCATATAGTCTAACAATTGTTCAACTTGTTCCACTTCTTCTTGTATTTCTCTTTTGCACTCGCTGTTCGGACGTCTTCAGGGTAAATCCTTAAAGGAGGCTTTGTTTAAACTTAGAAGGATTTCCCTTCCGCTGTCTGAATCCTTCTGGGGACGAGTTGCAGAGATCCTGTGGAGGCTCCACTCTTTCATCTTATTTTTTCTCTCAGGCTTTTGTTTTCTGGTGTTTTGTTTTGGGAAGATGTCTTGCAAGGCAGGTGTTGGTGAAGGGTCACCCTGCACTACCATACCTGCCAGCAATACCTGTCATCCTACACTACCATACTTGTTAGAAATACCTGTCATCCTATACTACCATACCTGCCAGCAATACCTGTCATCCTACACTACCATACCTGCCAGCAATACCTGTCATCCTACACTACCATACCTGCCAGCAATACCTGTCATCCTACACTACCATACCTGCCAGCAATACCTGTCATCCTACACATATATCAGTCATTTTGAAAGTGAAATCGGTACTGACATCAATCAATTTCCATTTCCCCTTCAAGGTTATTTTTTACTTTGACGTCGCATCTGTAAATAAACTTATCCGGTCAAAGGTGTAAATGGATCTATAAGTAAAATGCTGAAAGAAATGTCTCCTCTAGAATTTCTTTGTTTTAGAATTAGATTTGGTTAGCGTGTTCCTTAGTGCTGCTTCACGTCCTTCCCATGGACTGACACTCCCCGTCTCTCTCTCTTTCTCTCTCTGTCTCTCTCGTTGAGACAGCTCTGCAGTTATAGGACACAGACGACCCTCCTAACTCCTACAAATTGATTATCTCTCACGCAAAGAGACAAGCAAATCCCATTGGCTATACTACGTCTGAGAGACGTTGATGCAATGTTCATCTCTCTTCTCTTAAGAGAAGTGGAACATACAGAGGAAGAGAATGATTAATTAATAGACAAGGAGAAGGTGATGTAGGATAGAGAGAGAGAGGAAAGGAGAGAGAGAGAGATGAAGGAAAAGAGAGAGAGAGATGAAGGGAGAAGAGCATGGGGGTACTAGAGCTAGACTAATTTAATGTTTTTCTGTCGCTTTGCAATTCTATAATAACCTCCCTGTATTCATTAAGCTCAACTTCCTCCATTTCAATGCATGCAAAAAACGAGTACAGAGTGAGGCATAAGTTTATAAGTCATATAGCAGAGGAAAATTAGTCACACATGCGATCCTTTATTGACATAATGCGATCGTTTATTGAGTACGTTTCTCCCACACAGAATCAAGTCACACACAGATATACCTGGGTAAAGAGTACATGAGTATATATAGTGTGGATAGTCAGGTGGAGAATGTTGGGGAGGCTGATCATACGAGGCGGTCACAAGTTCTCACCTGAAAATATATTATTTTTGTCAATAAAATCATTTTACCATTGCAACCCAGAATGAACCTGAATTTTCTACCAAGATACAGTATTTTTAAAGATTTGAAATCAATCACAAGAGGCATTCTCTGGTTATTACACTAAATCAGTATCTCAATTTGTTTAAAAAATGATATATTGGGAGTTACATATCCCGATCATAAATAAATGCGAACCTTCCTTTGAGAAAGTGCACAAACAATATAAGTTCGAAGCCACTTACAAGTTGTATTCTAAAGTTGTTATCTGGCAACCTAACCCCATCACTTTTTACAAAAAAATTGGCAGAATAGTACTCACATCCTCGAGATGCAGTCCCAGCTGCCTCTTAAGTAGAATACACGGATGCTTAAGGTTGGAAGCAGAACTGAAGACACGTTATCAACCAATCACACGAAAAACATAGCGAGAAAAAACTTGAATATATAGCCGGCCCTACGATAAAGCAGTGAAGAAAACTTGAGTATATGACCGGCTTGACGATAAAGCAGTGCAGAAAAAAAATATTTGAGGACTGACCAAAAACGTGACAGTTAAAAATAAAAAAAAGCGAGTTTTCAATATTGTTATGCTTTATTTTCACAGTTTTACTCTACTTCAAAATTCTTTACATTCTTGTAAGAGTGCAACTGCATGTCCTACAGTCAGCTGAGAGACTGAAGCATAAGGTAAGATATATCTCCATGAAAGTGTGAAGCCGACCGGATAATGCTTTCACAAGTTATCGCATGAAAATTATATTTCCAATTTCTCGATTTCAGTGAAATTTACAAACTGGCGCACACACCATTATCAATTCAAATCTTTCCCTGAATAAGACAGACAAATCTTTAAGGTTTGAATCTTATTTGAAGAGGCATTCTCTAGTTATTGTGTGGGAGTCTCTTTGCTTAGTAAAACTGTCTAAGTTAAGTCCACCACTGCTGATAATTTTCAGCCGATCAGAATAAACATTCTTCAGTTATTACACGGAAACTAATCGCATTTTTAACTATATAAGAAAATTCTCTTGTGAGGACAAACACAGCTGAAATTTGTGAAGAGTCGTTTTCATAGAAACTTGATTCAGTCTTTCAAGTTTGAAACCATTCTGAAGAGTCATTCTTCAATTTTATATAAACCATCACTGATGATGGACTGAGACTCCGAAACGTTGGTAATGATTATGTGAAGATGTTTACCACAACTTTTGTTATTTCTGTTTTTATTTATACTTTATACGTACTGTATATATAATTGCTAGGCACAGTGACCTGGGTCCCAGACCAATTAGCTGGATGATATGAATGCAGATGAGGTTCGAAAGTCATTTTCTATCATAACAGAGCTAGTAACTGTCTAGCTAATAGGTCTGGGGCTCCAGGTTATTGTACCAAGCAATTCCGTAAGGATATGCAACTTAACTGAGTCACTTTGTGTTAATTATACATGTTAACACCTCGCTGTACAATATAAGGCGAGGACTGTACAGGCTCGATCCATAATCTTAAACCTGGATGTTATAGAAGACTGCTCAAAATGCAAAGCTCTTCTACGGTTGTCTGCATGCACACCTATGGTGCCATAGTTTGGTTTGAGCTATTTTCCAGCAGGTTTTCATAGAGGCTTATCTGAGAATTTCGTGAATTGGTTGCAGGGGCCTTAGTTGCAGTGTCTGGGTTTTCTCACGCATTCTGCAACTCTGGGTTTTCCTTACATTTGTGCATCAGCATGGCTTCACCTTGGAGATGTATGGAGAGTTGCATACGTGTTTATCGCCACGTTTTCCGCAATTGTGCGGTGTTTATGAGTCATGTTGCTCTTGTTTACAAAGTCTCATCTTCCTCCACCGATGACTTCCTATCTTCCCATTTTGCTCAAGATTTCCATGGCACACTCTTGTAGTTTGTGGTGTTTTAATTAGCACCTTCTTATTTCCATTTGAAGACGTTCAACTAATAAGTCTCGTTTAAGAAAGTCGCTTCTTATGCGGTGACGTAATAGATTTTTGTAAATTTCGCATTACGTACATTTGTAGCTAACACTTTTTTCTATAAATATGAGGAATTAGTTTGAAATATTCCAGAAAATGACAAGACTTAGCCAGCAGTCGTGGCAGTGAACGATAATTATGTTTCTAGTCAAGCTTAAATTTACGATTGTTGGGACATCAACATTTTTTTGTCACAAGTTCGCGTTGTTTTTCTAATCCACATTGTGTTAATTTCAATGCGACCTTTTCTTTCTTTTACTTTATCATATTTTCTTGAGCTCCTGAGCAGTGCCTGAGCCTGGGTAGGGCTCTTGCCTTCATCATCTTTCTTGCCTACTTCGCGCTAGTTGCCTCCTGGTTTTCTTACTCTAATCTTCATTTTTTTTATATTGCAAGCTCTTGATGAAGCACCAATAACAGTGCGAAAGGCCTAGAGCTATTCAACCTCTCTCGTGGCTTCAATGTATAAGAGAAAATTTTAGAAAGGACTTAATTTTAAATGAGTTCTTGCTAATTGACCAGTTTTACCTATTCAGCACACACACACACACACACACACACACACACACACACACACACACACACACACACACAGATGAATCACAGGGATGTTAGGAAGTATTTATTCAGTCACAGAGTGGTCAGGAAGTGGAATAGCTTCGGAAGTGATGTAGTGGATGCACGATCCATTCATAGCTTCAAGAAGAGGTATGATAAGACTCATGGCGAAGGGAGAGTGACCCAGTAGCGGCCAGTGAAGAGGCGGGGCCAGGAGCTATGGCTCGACCCCTGCAACCACAACTAGGTGAGTACACACACACACACACACGCACACACACACACACACACACACACACACACACACACACACTCACACACACACACACACACTATATATATATATATATATATATATATATATATATATATATATATATATATATTTATATATATATATGTCGTGCCGATTAGGTAAAACTGGTCAATTAGCAAGAACTCATCTAAAATTAAGTCCTTTCAAAACTTTTCTCTGATACGTTTAAAGATATATTTTTTTCATTTATGTTAATGTAAGAATTTATAATTTTGTTCCAAGAGAAACTTTGAAAACCTACCTAACCTTATAACAACAAGCGCAATTTAATTTAGCCTAACCTAACTAAATATATTTTAGATACGTTAACATTAATTAAATAATAAACAAACACAATGAAATATATTTTTTTCGTTATGTTCAGAATGATTTTGGCGAAATTATTGCATACACAAATTTTCACTTGTCTTATATGGCAAGATGAGCGTTGCTATTTAAGCCAAAATCGCAAGTTTTACCTAATCGGCACGACATATATATATATATATATATATATATATATATATATATATATATATATATATATATATATATATATATATATATATATATATATTTAAGGTAATCGTAGACTATGCAATACATTTATATTTTAGATTTGCAAATGAGCTAGGTATTATGTGGAGCAGTAATGAGAGGACTGACTGGGAACATTAAAGAACGATCAAGTATTGGCACCCAGCATCATTAGAGCTTATACCCTGGCACTGTGCCCGAGTTACGATCACAGTTCGCAATAAGTGGAATTCAAGATAACTACAGTGCTGGCTAAATGGAACTTGTGATAAGTGGAATTGTAGATTACTTCAGGAAGATTAGAATTGTGGGCCGCTAGAATCTTAGATGACGTGAAGGACTTAGGGATGACGTGAATTCTTTTGATTTTCTGGCAATGGTTTTTGAATACTGTTGATATTGTTGACTTGTAGGTTTCTGAAATGTCTCAGGTTGTGTTTACGAGTGAGAGCTAAGCCTGTAGGGGCCCTAGATCGCGTAGGGAATGATGGGTTTCATCCTTGGTAAGGAAGGATAGCTCCAGTACCTTGTATCAAAACCTCTTCACAAGCGTCGTGGTACTTGTAGAGTTCACGGCATGTCATGACCTGACTTGGTGATCCCGAGTCACTATTAACCTGGTTTCCAGCTGGTGCAAGTTGACTTGGTGAACCTTAGTCACTATTACCCTGGCTTCCAGCTGGTGCAAGTGGCTTGGTGATCCCCATTCACTATTACCCTGGCTTCCAGCTGGTGCAAGTGGATTGGTGATCCCCAGTCACTATTAACCTGGCTTCCAGCTGGTGCAAGTGGCATGGTGAACCTGTCACTATTAACCTGGCACTGAACTGGTGTCTCTCGCGCATGTGTACACGGAGAAGTGTTGCTGACTGGAGGTGAACAGGTGTTATGCGGTCTTAAGACCCCCAGGTTGCCGACAGGCTTCAAACTTAACCTCATTTTAACAGACCTCGTAGAAAATCCCACCGAGGCAGGGTGATCCAAGAAAGAAAGAAAAACTTTCACCATCATTCACACATATCAGTGTCTTTGCAGAGGCCCCCAGATACGACGGTTCAGATGTCACTACAAACGACCAATATCCCACACCTCTCCTTTAAAGCAGAAGCACTGTACCTCTACAACTGGACTAGGGACCCCTCATCCTCAGGGAACACAATAAACTTACTTCAGGGAAAGCTCAGGATTCTCCCCTGAGTTGTTTGTGTTGGTATATGTACCATCACTGTCAGCATAGTGGTGTGTCTAACAGTGTTGGCAACATAGTGGTGTGTCTAACAGTGTTGGCAGCATAGTGGTGCATCTAACAGTGTTGGCAGCATAGTGGTGTATCTAACAGTGTTGGCAGCATAGTGGTGTATTTAACAGTGTTGGCAACATAGTGGTGTATCTAACAGTGTTGGCAGCATAGTGATGTATCTAACACTGTTGGCAACATAGTGGTGCATCTAACAGTGTTGGCAGCATAGTGGTGTATTTAACAGTGTTGGCAGCATAGTGGTGTATCTAACA
>WNWK01001316.1:57500-130000 GCA_009830355.1 Cherax destructor
GCGTCGTTGCTGCATGTAGACTCACCTGTGGAATGTTGCGTCGTTGCTGCATGTGGACTCACCTGTGGAATGTTGTGTCGTTGCTGCCTGTAGACTCACCTGTGGAATGTTGCGTCGTTGCTGCATGTGGACTCACCTGTGGAATGTTGCGTCGTTGCTGCATGTAGACTCACCTGTGGAATGTTGTGTCGTTGCTGCATGTAGACTCACCTGTGGAATGTTGTGTCGTTGCTGCATGTAGACTCACCTGTGGAATGTTGTGTCGTTGCTGCATGTGGACTCACCTGTGGAATGTTGTGTCGTTGCTGCCTGTAGACTCACCTGTGGAATGTTGCGTCGTTGCTGCCTGTAGACTCACTTGTGGAATGTTGCGTCGTTGCTGCATGTGGACTCACCTGTGGAATGTTGCGTCGTTGCTGCATGTGGACTCACCTGTGGAATGTTGCGTCGTTGCTACCTGTGGACTCGTTTAATAGTGTGTCATTGGTACCTGAAGAATCATCCTTGGAATGTTGAGTCGTTGCTGCATGTGGACTCACCTGTGGAATGTTGCGTCGTTGGTACCTGTGGACACAGCGGCTGGAGTACCACTACTGGGTTGACGCTGCTGTAACCTGCGTTAGTAACTGCGTCCTGGGGCGCCATGATGCTTTTCCTCTGTTTTATACTATACATGAAGGGGAACACGCTATGTATAACTCTGTGTGTGTGTGTGTGTACTCACCTCAGCTAATACTCACCTAATTGTGGTTGCAGGGGTCGATTCATAGCTCTTGGCCCCACCTCTTCACTGGTCGGTACTAGGTCCTCTCTCTCCCTGCTCCATGAGGTTTATCATACCTCGTCTTAAAACTATATGTGGATCTTGCCTCCACTACGTTACTTTAAAGATATTCCACTTCGTAATAACTCTGTGACTGAAGAAATACTTCCTAACATCCAATTGTGATCCCTTGTTCCTGTATCCCATCTCTGGAACATCCTGTCTTTGTCCTTGTCAATTCTTCTCAGTATTTTATATGTCGTTATCATGTCCCTCCTATCCCTCCTGTTCTCCAGTATCGTCAGGTCGATTTCTCTTAACCTTTCTTCATAGAACATTCCCTTAGCTCCCGGACTAGCCTTGTTGCAAACCTTTGCACTTTCTCGATTTCTTGACGTACTTAAACAGGTATGGGTTCCAAACTGGTGCTGCATACTTCAATATGGGCCTGACGTGCACGGTGTACAGAATCTTGAACGATTCCTTACTGAAGAGTCGGAACGCTATTCTTAGGTTTGCCAGGCGCCCATATGCTGCAGCAATTATTTGGTTGATGTGTGCCTCAGGATTTGTGCTCGGTATTATACTCACCCCAAGATCCTTTTCTTGAGTGAGGTTTGTAGTATTTGGCCACCTAGACTGTACTCTGTCTGCAGTCTTCTTTGTCCTTCCCCTATCTTCATGACTTTGCATTTGGTGGTGTTAAATTCCGGGAGCCAGTTGCTGGACCATGATAGCAGTCTGTCCAGATCCCTTTGTAGTTCTGCCTGATCCTCATCTGATTTAATTATATTCATTAATTTCACATCATCTGCAAACAGGGACACTTCTGAGTCTATCCCTTCCGTCATATCATTCACATATACTAGAAACAGCACCGGTCCTAGGACTGACCCCTGTGGGACCCCGCTCGTCACAGGCGCCCACTCTTGACACTTTGTCGTGTACTACGACTCGTTGTTGCCTCTCTGTCAGGTATTCTCTGATCCATTGCAGTGCCTTTCCTGTTATGCGTACCTGATCCTCTAGCTTCTGCACTAATCTTTTTTTTTTTTTTTTTAAACAGTTTGACAAGGTTATGTTAAGGATCCCTAGCTTTATTGACAAGCTAAGAGCTGTTACCTATATCAGCTCATTTGAAAGCATTTTTATTGTTATGAAACATACAAGTATGGAACAAGATGAAATTGGGACCAATCCCTCCAGCATCTTCTTGGTGTAAATTATGATACATCTAAGGAGAACAGTAGTAGGGACTCCAAGCGTTTTCAGTACTTTAGGTCCTTGACTGAGTTTATACGATCAGTGAAGATTCTCTGTACATTTTCCAGCTCAACAATTTCGCCTGTGTTGAAGGTGGCCGTCAGTACACAGCAATATTTTAATCAAGACAGAACGAATGACCTAAAGAGTGTCATCACTGTCTTGGCCTCTCTTGTTTTGAAGGTTCTAGTTATCTTGTTGTCAGTGGTACGTACAGTGGCAACACGTACTGGTGTCCACACCCTGGGTATGTACAATGGCACCACGTACTGGTGTCCACACCCTGGGTATGTACAGTGGCAGCACGTACTGGTGTCCACACCCTGGGTATGTACAGTGGCAGCACGTACTGGTGTCCATACCATGGGCATGTACAGTGGCAGCACGTACTGGTGTCCACACCCTGGGTATGTACAGTGGCAGCACGTACTGGTGTCCACACCATGGGTATGTACAGTGGCAGCACGTACTGGTGTCCATACCATGGGCATGTACAGTGGCAGCACGTACTGGTGTCCACACCATGGGCATGTACAGTGGCAGCACGTACTGGTGTCCACACCATGGGCATGTACAGTGGCAGCACGTACTGGTGTCCACACCATGGGCATGTACAGTGGCAGCACGTACTGGTGTCCACACCATGGGCATGTACAGTGGCAGCACGTACTGGTGTCCACACCATGGACATGTACAGTGGCAGCACGTACTGGTGTCCACACCATGGGCATGTACAGTGGCAGCACGTACTGGTGTCCACACCATGGGCATGTACAGTGGCAGCACGTACTGGTGTCCACACCATGGACATGTACAGTGGCAGCACGTACTGGTGTCTACACCCTGGTAGACCAGCATTGTGTCATAGCCAAAGCTGATGTAACTGGAGGCCCTTGTCGTGTCATGTCGTGTCCACATAAAACAGAATACTCGCTGGGGTGTGATGCTCCTTGCTAACAGGTGGAGGAGGTGGAGCGAAGAGAGCAAGAACGGAGGAGAGAAAAAGGAGAGCTTAAGGCAGCCAGAAGAGAGCATGAAGGAGACAAGAAAAGGCAGGGAAGGACTAGGAAATGGGAGGATAAGTGCTGAATTAAGAGGCAGAAGATATTTGAGGTGAGGAGAGATGCAGAAGGCAGAGTTCATTACTGTTTATCGTTAGTTTATGGACTATAAGAGTTGGTGGTCGCCGATACAGACTTGTCACAGAAGTGATGTCTGTGTAGCTCAAGGTATATACACCGAGAGGCGTGTATCTCACGGTGTATATACGTTGCTAGGTATGTTTCTTTTGTGTATAATCGATGGAATGTGTATATGCCTCTGTGTATATACACTGAAAGATATGTAGCATTCGGTATACACACACTGAGATTTTTTTTTTTAATTTTTTGTTTTAGGGATTCAATATTTTTGACTGGTGGGGAAAAAAGTTACATGCGGGCTTAACGACCCTCGTGTAGTCGATAGGTTTTAAACCCAATTAGCAAACAAATAATAACAACGAAAAACAAGACACAATACCGTGACTGGAACAATACATAACCCGGACATATGAGAATGGAACTCAAGACGACGTTTCGGTCCAAGTCGGACCGAAACGTCGTCAGAAGTTTCTTCATCCTATGTGCGAGTTATTTGAGCAAGAATAATAATAATAATAATAATAATAATAATAATAATAATGTTAATAATAATAATAATAATAATATTAATAATAATAATAATAATATTAATAATAATAATAATAATAATAATAATAATAATAATAATAATATTAATAATAATAATAATAGTATAACAATAATAATAATAATGATATAATAATAATAATAATGATATAATAATAATAATAATGATATAATAATAATAATAATAATAATAATAATAATAATAATAATAATAATAATAATAATGTGCCTTCAGCTTGGGAAGATAGGCTCAAACTTCTCCTTGGGGAACTTCAAGGAAGTTTTCTTGAGATTTCACTTCTTGGATTCAATGCCATTGTGAGACACCTTAATCCTTTCTCACCCAACTTGGTTAATTAGCAGCCTTATAAAAGAGGAGGGGAGTTAGGCGAGAGATAGTGGGAGATAGTGAGAGATAGTTGGAGATCTGTAGTAACGGTGGGTAACAGAGTCTTATATAGTGTGATGAATTTTGTGGGTAGTATGTGAAGAAGGATGTGGAACGAGATATGAATAGTGGGAGATAATAAATGACTCCATGAGATAGGTAATAGTGTGAGATAACAGTGTGTGATAGTCGTCTATAACAAAGATTTGCACTGAATCAAGTGTTTTTGTTGGTTGACAGACTTTTTGTGGTTGCTAGTCTCTTCATTTTGGTTGACTAATACATGTGATAACCTTGGTTGTTACTGTCTTCATATTGGTTGACTTACACTTGGGATAGCTGTAGTTGCTACTGTCTTCGTCTAGTAGATGTGAAGCTTTCTTAGCGTGGAATAACCAGGATAGCAGTACAAGACTTCACAGCTTCTTAAACTATGACGGAGTGAATGTACTGGATACTGTGTATATATACTTGTCAAGAATGATACATGACGTGAGTGTACTGGATACTGTGTATATATACTTGTCAAGAATGATACATGACATGAGTGAATGTCTTGGATGCTGTGTATTTATCCTCAAAGAATATCTTCCATTGCTTGGGTAAGATGCTAGATGCTGTGTAGAGCAGCATTGTATTTCTTGATAATTAGCAGATGGGGGACTGACCCTCCATCACTCCTTGCTATAAAGGACCTTCACGGGTTTAACGCATTGCTTACATAAAAAAGTCTACATAAATATTATAACGCTCAAGGCTAAATAAGCTAATATAAAATATTTGTAGAGGTAAAGAGCTACAGTCGTTTAATAATAATAATTATGATTATTTGATCCATTGAATAATTCCCAAAGTTCATTAATGTTATTTAAAATGTTCATAAAAATATGAATAAATAATACTAATAATAATATTATTATTAATAGTTATTAATTATTATTATTATTTATCCACCAGGATGGACATTATTCACACTGGTTCGTTTCTCATTCTTCAGACAGATAATTATCTTATAAAGCCGTTTCCCACCGAGGCAGGGGACCCGAAAAATAAAAAAAAACACTTTCATCATCATTTACTCCATCACTGTCTTGCCAGTTATAAAACTACGACTTATCAACACCCGTCCTTGTTACCGTGTAATAAAAAGCTACGTTAACGTAGGGTAAAAATGCATAAATAAATAAATAATATTTATTTCTACAAGTACATGTACAAGGTATACAGGCCTAGCTGACATCAATGACATACTGCTATATAGAAAGCCGCTTGTTATGCTGAGCATTTCGGGCAAATTAGGTCAGTTTTGTCCCAGGATGCGACTCACACCAGTCCACTAACACCCAGGTACCCATTTTATTGATAGGTGAACATGGACAACAGGTGTCTTAAGGAAACACGTCCTAATGTTTCCACCCGTACCTGGGATCGACCCCCAGCACCTCAGTGTGTGACAACTGAGTGCGCTGGCAACTGAGCTACGGGACACATCATCATTATAGTCTTCGTCATAATCGGCATCATCATTATCATGATGATCATCATCATCAAATGAGAGTAACATTATGTGAAACATTGTCAATAAAGGATCACATTACAATGTGTCTCTTTTCCCAGCATCATTGTAGAGACAGACACACACATCATTATAGAGACAGACACACACATCATTGTAGAGACAGACACACACATCATTGTAGAGACAGACACACACATCATTGTAGAGACAGACACACACATCATTATAGAGACAGACACACACATCATTGTAGAGACAGACACACACATCATTATAGAGACAGACACACACATCATTGTAGAGACAGACACACACATCATTATAGAGACAGACACACACATCATTGTAGAGACAGACACACACATCATTGTAGAGACAGACACACACATCATTATAGAGACACACACACACATCATTGTAGAGACACACACACACATCATTGTAGAGACAGACACACACATCATTATAGAGACAGACACACACATCATTGTAGAGACAGACACACACATCATTATAGAGACAGACACACACATCATTGTAGAGACAGACACACACATCATTGTAGAGACAGACACACACATCATTGTAGAGACAGACACACACATCATTGTGGACAGACACACATATGAGACAGACACACACATCATTATAGAGACAGACACACACATCATTATAGAGACAGACACACACATCATTATAGAGACAGACACACACATCATTGTAGAGACAGACACACACATCATTGTAGAGACACACACATCATTATAGAGACACACACACACATCATTGTAGAGACACACACACACATCATTGTAGAGACAGACACACACATCATTGTAGAGACAGGCATACACATCATTGTAGAGACAGACACACACATCATTGTAGAGACAGACACACACATCATTGTAGAGACAGACACACACATCATTGTAGAGACAACACACACATCATTGTAGAGACAACACACACATCATTGTAGAGACAGACACACACATCATTGTAGAGACAGACACACACATCATTGTAGAGACAGACACACACATCATTGTAGAGACAGACACACACATCATTGTAGAGACAGACACACACATCATTGTAGAGACAGACACACACATCATTGTAGAGACAGACACACACATCATTGTAGAGACAGACACACACATCATTGTAGAGACAGACACACACATCATTGTAGAGACAGACACACACATCATTGTAGAGACAGACACACACATCATTGTAGAGACAGACACACACATCATTGTAGAGACACACACACACACATCATTGTAGAGACAGACACACACATCATTGTAGAGACAGACACACACATCATTGTAGAGACAACACACACATCATTGTAGAGACAACACACACATCATTGTAGAGACAGACACACAATCATTGTAGAGACAGACACACACATCATTGTAGAGACAGACACACACATCATTGTAGAGACAGACACACACATCATTGTAGAGACAGACACACACATCATTGTAGAGACAGACACACACATCATTGTAGAGACAGACACACACATCATTGTAGAGACAGACACACACATCATTGTAGAGACAGACACACACATCATTGTAGAGACAGACACACACATCATTGTAGAGACAGACACACACATCATTGTAGAGACAGACACACACATCATTGTAGAGACACAATATTACAGACACACACATCATTGTAGAGACAGACACACACATCATTGTAGAGACACACACACACATCATTGTAGAGACAGACACCACATCATTGTAGAGACAACACACATCATTGTAGAGACACACACACATCATTGTAGAGACAGACACACACATCATTGTAGAGACAGACACACACATCATTGTAGAGACAGACACACACATCATTGTAGAGACAGACACACACATCATTGTAGAGACACACACATCATTGTAGAGACAGACACACACATCATTGTAGAGACAGACACACACATCATTGTAGAGACAGACACACACATCATTGTAGAGACAGCACACACATCATTGAGAGACAGACACACACATCATTGTAGAGACAGACACACACATCATTGTAGAGACAGCACACACATCATTGTAGAGACACAATCTTGGAGACAGACACACATCATTGTAGAGACAGACACACACATCATTGTAGACAGACACACACATCATTGTAGAGACAGACACACACATCATTGTAGAGACAGACACACACATCATTGTAGAGACAGACACACACATCATTGTAGAACAGAACACATCATTGTAGAGACAGACACACACATCATTGTAGAGACAGACACACACATCATTGTAGAGACAGACACACACATCATTGTAGAGACAGACACACATCATTGTAGAGACACACACATCATTGTAGAGACAGACACACACATCATTGTAGAGACAGACACACACATCATTGTAGATACAGACACACACATCATTGTAGATACAGACACACCAATCATTGTAGAGACAGACACACACATCATTGTAGAGACAGACACACACATCATTGTAGAACAGACACACACATCATTGTAGAGACAGACACACAATCATTGTAGAGACAGACACACACATCATTGTAGAGACAGACACACACATCATTGTAGAGACAGACACACACATCATTGTAGAGACAGACACACACATCATTGTAGAGACAGACACACACATCATTGTAGAGACAGACACACACATCATTGTAGAGACAGACACACACATCATTATAGAGACAGACACACACATCATTGTAGAGACAGACACACACACGTCTGAGAGTACAAGACATTCACTGATAAAACGTTTCCTCGTTAAGCGTGTGAAGCTGTGTATGCGCCTCTTCATATAAGTAGATAAGGTTTACATTGGACTATATTGTAGTCAAAAGTCAAGTTAACGTCAACGTTGACATGAACAGATATTTTTCCTGCCTGCCAGGGGTGTCCGGGAAGAGTTCACGCAGGTTAGGTAAGGTTCGTCAGGAAACAGGACAAGTGTCTCCTGACGCGGGTCTTAGATGATGACCCGCCGTTGGAGCTTTTGGTCATCTGACCGAGGCCTTCCGCTGGCTTACCGGTCCACCCCCTAAAAATTATGGTCATAGTTATAACCAAAAGAAAAGAGATTTGAATACATGTGTATATGATAATTGAGACACATAAGGAAATGCTTTGCCAGTCAGTGACTTCATCAGTCCAGTACACAGAAGAATGGTGACAGATTCATCAACTTCTATTTTTTTTATCACGTGTGTATATGAAGATAAAAGATATATTAGAAGGTATATCGATAACAGGTCGTTATCAGATAAATGACTTTCAGGGAATAAATACCTCAGTGTTGTCAGGTCATTGAAGGTTCAGTGGAGGTCAGGTTATACCTCCTCGTTTTCATGTCAATAGGCGTCAGGTAATACCTTCTCGTTGTCATTTCAACAAACGTCAGGTAATACCTCCTCGATGTCATGTCAGTGGAGGTCAAGTAATACCTCTTCGTTGTCATGTCAGTGTAGATCAGGTAATACCTCTTCGTTGTCATGTCAGTGGAAGTCCAGTAATACCTTATCATTGTCATGTCAATGGAAGTCAAGTAATAACTCTTCGTTGTCATGTCAGTGGAAGTCAAGTAATATCTCTTCGTTGTCATGTCAGTGGAGGTCAGATAATACTTCAGTGTAATGAAAAAAACACATGTGAAACACTTGCATATCTTTATTATGGAGACGTTTCGCCAACCAGTGACTCTATCAATTCTTAGCTCAATCAGTCCAGTGACTGTAGCTCTATCAGTCTAGCGACTGTAGCTCTATCAGTCCAGTGACTGTAGCTCTATCAGTCCAGTGACTGTAGCTCTATCAGTCCAGTGACTGTAGCTCTATCAGTCCAGTGACTGTCAAGCCTTGAAAGGAGGTGTTCAGTCCAACAGTCTTGATCATCAAGGCTGACTAAACACCTCCTTTCTGAGGGACTGATCACCTCATACTAATACTTCATGTCTTCCACCGTCGTCTCTTGTATTTTTCACTTTATCCTACCTTTCTTATAACTTTCTCATAGCTTTCTTATACCTTTCTCCTACTTTATACATTTCTTATAACTTTCTCATAGCTTTCTTAAATCTTTCTTATAAATTTCTCCTACCTTTTATTTACATTTCTTATAATTTTCTCAAATCTTTCTTACACATTTCTTATAATTTTCTCCTACCTCTCTCATTCCAGCTAAAGAGACCATGTGATAGGGCATAATGGTACTAGTACTTTAATTAATAATACTAATAATAATGGGCTATTTCCTACAAAATATTACAAGTTTTTCTACACTACCTAGAAAGACATGGCTAGTTTAAAATAATGTATGCTGGTAGAAGCCTTCTTGTTCCAGCCAACCCCAACTTTCCCTCTCTCACTCTCTCAACCTATCCTTCCTAAACCTTTCCTCTCTCTCCTTCTTCAATATCCACTCCTCTCCTTTCATCTCTCCAACACCTGCTCTCCTCCCCTTCTCTCTTTTCATTCCATTGACTCTCATCCTCCTGTCTCATTTCATCTCTCTCTCTCTCTCTCTCTCTCTCTCTCTCTCTCTCTCTCTCTCTCTCTCTCTCTCTCTCTCTCTCTCTCTCCTCTCTCTAGCACCCACTTCACAGCAATAAACTCTCTCTCCTCAAACAAGGAGAAACACACATTAATAAGAGCACAGGGGAGGCCCCGGGGCTCAAACCAGCGGGTTATTGGACTTTCAAAGTCAAAATCTAATTAACTGAATGAAGAGTTCCCTTATTTCCCCAACATGGCTTCAGAGGCTTGTATACCTTCCCGCTGCTCTCGTCTCTGTATATCCGCTGGTGTTGGTATTACTGCTGATTATACTATAGTGGTATAATCGGGGTAGTGTTATTGGGATTACTGCCGATTATACTATCTTTGTATAACCGGGGTAGTGTTGTTGCTATTACTGTCAATTATACTTCTTGGTATAATCTGGGCAGAGACGTTGGTATTACCGGTGATTATAGTGTTGGTGTGAATATTGATTATTCTATGTTGGTATAACCGGGAAAGTCGTGCTGGTATTACCGGGAAAGTCGTGCTGGTATAACCGGTGATCATAATGTTTTTATAGCTAGAGATTATACTCTGCTGTTCGTATAGCTGTGATTAAATTAATGCTATAACAGGTGATTATATTCTGATGTTATGAGCAGTGATTACAGTGTGTACACTGATTGTATTGTTGGTATAATTTGATTGTATTGTGTTGATATACTTGACAGTATTGCTGGAATAACTTGATTGTATTGTTGGTATTATTTGATTGTATTGCTGGTTGGGATGGCTGCATATCTCTCAGCCTCCAAATGTTCTGTGTACAAATTATTCAAAATAAAAACACTGACAGGTGACAACATAGACATTCCAAAACTTTGTAAAGGGAATCAGGAACAACTGGTATTTAGGCATAATTATACGATATGGAGGAAATCTGTATATGCAACAAGCTTATTGAAATTGTCATTGACCTTCGTGCATAGTAAGACGATGTATTGGGCAGTAGAAACCGCGAAAAAAGCGACATGACATCCAGACTTGTAACCATATTTTTTTTCCCGTTAATATCCTTGACGCAGTTAAAGTCGAGTGCGTCCTGTTGATGGTCCCCATAAACATCGAAATATGTTTTGCAAGAGCTCCGCCTTACCTGTGTGGGGCACCATTAACGCCAGAAACGGCGTTAATGGGACGTTGAGTTTATGGGCGTTTGGGGAAACCCATAGATGCCACCTGGTCTAGAATTGTTGGGGATGAGGCGGAAGAACCTTCTGCCTTGGTCTGTGTGTTGGAGATTTTGACGTGTTTTTGGGGGAGTCTGTCCCACTGGTGATGTGTTGAGGCTTTTAGGTGATGAGTCTGGCCCATAGGTGATGAGTCTGTCTCACTGGTAATGTGTTGATCCTCGTAGGTGATGAATCTGGCCCATTGGTGACGTTGAGACTCGTAGATGTTGGTGTGTCTACCATCACTTGCAGTATCAGAAACAAGTAGATTAAGAGACAAGTAGATGACGACACAGGTACTGCAGTTGAGTATCTTTACCGAAGAAATGTTTTGCTTGTTCAACAGACTTCTTCAGTCGAAATATTTAAGTCACCTCCGTTTTTCGACTAAAGCAGCCTGCTGAGCAAGCGAAACGTCTCTTGGTGTCTAGCCCAGCAGCGTTTCATCTTGCTGTTTCTAGTACAACTGTCGCAGTTACTGTGTTGGTTCAGCTCACAGTGGTACATCGACCATGGCTCTTGCACAGCTGTTGCTGTTAGTGTTGGTCCAGCTCACAGTGGTACATCGACCATGGCTCTTGCACAACTGTTGCTGTTAGTGTTGGTCCAGCTCACAGTGGTACATCTACCATGGAGCTCTGCTGTATCACTCCATTAGCAAGTTAATGGAATAGAAATTAAAAGGTTCAATGAACCTCAAATAAATAAAAAAGAACATTATGCTCTGGACTGTGAGTATTTTGGGATGTATCAGACAGAGGTCCCTCCCACATATTGCTGCCAAATTTCAATTTCAGTGGACAATGAAATGTCGATTAATTGTTTTTGTGACACGCTCGGCTATGGTCTGATGTCTGTAATTGGGACATGCGCATCTATGTCTGTGTATCTGAAGCACACACACACACACACACACACACACACACACACACACACACACACACACACACACACACACACACACAGCCCCGGTGGCCTGGTGGCTAAAGCTCTTGCTTCACGCACAGAGGATCCGGGTTCAATTCCCGGCGGGGCGGAAACATTTCGAAGTGTTTCCTTACACACACACACACACAATACAACAGGCCTAGTGTCTAATCGACATGTGCCTAGGACAAAATGGTAACTAACACGCACACACAGGGAGAGAGTGGACCTAGTAACGACCAGCGAAGAGGCGGGGCAAGGACCTACGAGTCGACTCCTGCAACCTCAAATAGGTGAGTACACTCACACACCAAGAGCTAGAGCCCATTTCCTATGCAAACTCAAATAGGTAATTAAATGTTATATAAATTAACAATCTAGAAAAATAATATATAAGAGGGACTAAGGTTTTCGGCGTCCATCTTAGACCTTCTTCAGCATTTACTATAGTCTCAGATGCACACTCATTTCTACTTCGTATTTCTAGTTAGTTTTTCAGATTGAGGAGTTGAGTAGTTGTTCGGGGACTTTGGTAGACAGTAACCACCCAGGGAGGCACTACCGTCCTGCCAAATGAGTGTGAAATCGAAGCCTGTAATTGTTTTACACAATGGTAGGAGTGCTGGTGTCTTTTATTTCTGTCTGATAAACACTTACATTTTGGTCACACTATTCATTCATGTACACGTATATGTATGCACACCATCTTAGTTTCCGTGTATTTTCTTAATAGTTCTTGATCATATTTATTTCCTTTCGTCTCCATGGGGAAGTGGAAAAGATTCCTTCCTCCGTAAGCCATGCGAGCCGTGAAAGGCAATTAAAATGCCGGGAGCTAGTAATCCCTTCTTCTGTATACATTACTAAATATAAGAAGAAGAAGAAAACTTTAAGTTAAAATGTTTGAATGTGCATGAATGCAGTGTAGATAAGAAAGAGATGTTTGTCAGTGTTATGAATACAATGAAGTATGATGTCCTGGCTATAGTCAAAACAAAGCTGAAGGGGGTAGGGGAGTTTCAGTGGCGAGAAATTTATGAGATTAGGTCAGGTGACTCAGGAAGAAGTAATAATAATTTTGAAGGATCAGTTATGGCAGGTAAAGAGGGAATATAAATGTATAAATTCAAGGATTATGTGGATTAAAATAAGGGTCGTATGCAAAAAGTAGATTATACTAAGTGTTTATGAACCTGGATAAGAGAGTAGTGTAGAGGAGAGAGGGGAGAGATTTTGGGAGATGTTAGGTGAATGTTTAGGGAGTGTTGAACTAAGTGAGAGAGGAATTGTAGTAGGGATCTGTATGCTAAAGAGTGAATAACGGTTGTAGAGGGAGTAGCAGGCAAGTTTGGGGTGCCAGTGGTAAATGATAATGGGGACCTTTAATTAAACTCACATACGAGATACGACAGGGCGTAATGACAGTAGTTTGTTGAACTATATATTAGTGGATAAAATGTTGATGGGTAGACTTGTGGATGTGCAAGCTTATAGAAGAAGAACAACAGATATATCAGTTAATTATGGGATACAAGAAGGTAGAGTAAGATATAAGCTACTGTTGGGCGGAAGATGGGCTAATGAAAGTATAGGCAATGAGGTTGATGAGGAATGGGGTAGATTTAAAAATGTAGTGGAGTATTCAGCAGAAGTTTGTGGATATAGGAGGGTGGGTGCAGGAGGGAAGAGGAGCGAGTGGTAGAATGATGAGGTAAAGGGAATCGTAAGGGAGAAACAGCTAGCATATGAGAGGTTTTTACAATACAGAAGTGATATAAGGACAATGGAGTATGTTGAGAGTAAAAGGAAGATTAAGAAAGTTGTGATAGAAGTATAAAAGGAGAACAAATGAGAGAGTGGGTGAGGTGCTGTTAAAAAAAATTGCTGAAAATAAGAAAAAGTTTTGGAGTGAGAATAATTTGAGAAAGACTAGGGAACAAATGGATTTGATACCTAAACACAGAAGATGGGAGTTATTAGATCGGGAGTTGGAGTTATCAAGAACATGGAAGGAATATTTTGTGGTGTTAAACATTTATGAGATTAGGTCAGGTGACTCAGGAAGAAGTAATAATAATTTTGAAGGATCAGTTATGGCAGGTAAAGAGGGAATATAAATGTATAAATTCAAGGATTATGTGGATTAAAATAAGGGTCGTATGCAAAAAGTAGATTAAACTAAGTGTTTATGAACCTGGATAAGAGAGTAGTGTAGAGGAGAGAGAGGCAGTGATTTCATGCACTGACCAGAAAGATATAACATCATATAGGAAGGAGGAAGAGTCAGATGTGAGAGTGGGTGGAGGTGCGTGAGACTGTGGGCAAAATGAAAGGGGGTAAAGCAGCTGGGATTGATGGGATTAAAACAGAAATGTTAAAAGCAGGTGGGTATATGGTTCTGCAGTTGTTGGTGCTTTCATTTAATAAATGTATGAAAGGGGACAAGATACCTAGGGATGGCAGAGAGCATGTATAGTTCCTTTGTATAATGACAAAGGCGACAAAAGAATGTAAAACTTATAGGGTAATGAGCCTGTTGAGAATACCTGGTAAAATGTATGGTAGAGTTATTGTTGAAAGAAGGGCAAGATGGAGCGCAGGATCGCAGTTGAACAAGGAGGCTTAGGAAGCTTAGGGGATGTGTAGACCAAGTATTTACATTAAAGCATATAAGTGAACAGTATTTAGATAAAGGTAAGGAAGTTTTCGATATTTTCAAGCATTTAGAAAAGGCATATGATAGGGTGGATATGGGAACAATTTGGTAGATGTTACAATTGTATGTAAGAGGTGGTAGGTTACTGAAAGTAGTTAAGAGTTTCTTTGAGGATAGTGAGGCTGAGGTTAGAGCATGTAGGAGAGAAGGAGATTATTTCCCAGTAAAAGTAGGCTTTAGACAGGGATACGTGCAGTCACCATTGTTGCATAACATATTTATAGATGGGGATGTAAACGAAGTGAATGTTAGGGTATTGGGGAGAGGTGTGGGATTAAAACATTCAAAATCTAATACAAAATAGTAGTCGTCATAGTTGCTTTTTTGGCGATGACATTGTGATTTTGGGAGATTCTGAAGATAAGTTGCAATGGTTGGTGGACGAATTTGGGAGGGTATCTAAAAGAAGGAAATTAAAAGTGAACATAAGGAAGAGTGAGGTGAAGAAGGTAAGAATTTAGGTAATAAAAGATTGGATATCAGACTGGATAGAGGGAATATTGAGTAAGTGATTGTGTTCAGATATTAAGGAAGTGGACTTGTCAGCAGATGACTCTATGAAAGACGAGGTGAACCAGAGAATTGATGAGGGGAAAAAAGTGGGTGCTGTATTGAGGTATCTGTGGAGACAAAGAACGTTATCCATGGAGGTGAAAAGGAGAATATATGAGAGTATAGTTGTAACAACGCTCTTATACGGGTGTGAAGCATTGGTTATAAATGTTGCAACAAGGAGGTGGCTGAAGGCGGTGAGATGTTGTGTCTAAGGGCAATGTGCGGTGTGAATATTATTCACCGAATTCGTAGCATGGAGATTGGGAAGAGGTGAGGGGTTTCTAAAAGTATTATCCAAATGGTTGAGGAGGGGTTGTTGAGGTGGGGTTGAACTCCAGGAGCCAATTGCTTGACCAGGCTTGCAGAATGTCCAGATCCCTTTGTAGTTCTGCCTGGTCCTCGTCCGACTGAATTATTCTCATCAACTTCACATCATCTGCAAATAGGGACACTTCGGAGTCTATTTCTTCCGTCATATCGTTCACAAATACCAGAAACAGCACAGGTTCTAGGACTGACCCCTGTGGAACCCCACTCGTCACCGGCGCCCACTCTGACACCTCGCCACGTACCATGACTCGCTGCTGTCTTCCTGACAGGTATTCCCTGATCCATTGGAGTGCCTTCCCTGTTATCCCTGCCTGGTCCTCCATCTGTGTCAAACGCCTTCTTAAAGTCCAAGAAAATGCAATCTACCCACCCCTCTCTCTCTTGTCTTACTGCTGTCACCCTGTCATAGAACCCCAGTAGATTTGTGACACAGGATTTCCCGTCCCTGAAACTGTGTTGGCTGTCGTTGATAAGCTCATTCATTTCTAGGTGCTCCACCACTCTTCTCCTGATAATCTTCTCCATGACTTTGCATGCTATACATGTCAGTGACACTGGCCTGTAGTTTAGTGCTTCATGTCTGTCTCCCTTTTTAAAAATTGGGACTACATTTGCTGTCTTCCATACCTCAGGTAATCGCCCTGTTTCGATAGATGTGTTGAATATTGTTGTTAGTGGTACACATAGCACCTCTGCTCCCTCTCTCAGGACCCATGGAAAGATGTTGTCCGGCCCCATCGCCTTTGAGGTATCTAGCTCACTCAGCAGCCTCTTCACTTCTTCCTCAGTTGCATGTTTTGTGTCCAGCACTTGGTGGTGTACCCCACCTCTCCGTCTTTCTGGAGTCCCTTCTGTCTCCTCTGTGAATACTTCTTTGAATCTCAGGTTGAGTTCCTCACATACTTCGCAGTAGTTTCTTGTGATCTCTCCTCCTTCCTTCCTTAGCCTGATCACCTGGTCCTTGACTGTTGTTTTCCTCCTGATGTAACTGTACAACAGCTTTGGGTCAGATTTGGCTTTCGCTGCTATGTCATTTTCATATTGTCGTTGGGCCTCCCTTCTTACCTGTGCATATTCATTTCTGGCTCTACGACTGCTCTCCTTATTCTCCTGGGTCCTTTACCTTCTATACTTCTTCCATTCTCTAGCACACTTGGTTTTGGCCTCCCTGCACCTTTGGGTGAACCAAGGGCTCATCCTGGCTTTTTCATTATTCCTGTTACCCTTAGGTACAAACCTCTCCTCAGCTTCCTTGCATATTGTTGTCACTTATTCCATCATCTCGTTTACTGACTTCCCCGCCAGTTCTCTGTCCCACTGAACCCCGTTCAGGAAGTTCTCCATGCCCACTTAGTCCCCTTTTTTGTAGTTTGGCTTCATTCGTCCAGCCCTTCCTGCTTCCCCCTCCACGTGTAACTCTACTGTGTATTCGAAGCTTAAAACCACATGATCACTGGCCCCAAGGGGTCTTTCATATGTGATGTCCTCAATATCTGCACTACTCAAGGTGAATATTAGGTCCAGTCTCGCTGGTTCATCCTCTCCTCTCTCTCTGGTAGTGTCCCTTACGTGTTGGTACATGAAGTTTTCCAGTACCACCTCCATCATCTTAGCCCTCCACGTTTCTTGGCCCCCATGTGGCTCCAAGTTCTCCCAATCGATTTCCTTGTGGTAGAAGTCACCCATGATCAGTAGCTTCGCCCTGCTGCATGAGCCCTTCTGGCCACTTCTGCCAGTGTGTCAACCATTGCTCTATTACTCTTGGCCTCCTGCTGTCCTGTGGTGGGTTATACATCACTGCAATTACCACCTTGGGACCTCCAGACTGAAGTGTTCCTACTATGTAATCTTTTGCTTCTCCTCTGTCTCCTCTCTCCAGCTTATCAAAATCCCATCAGTTTTTGATCAGCAGTGCCACTCCTCCACCCCCTCTGTTCCCTTTGTCTTTCCTCAGGATCTGATATCCCATTGGAAAGATGGCATCTGTTATCATACCTGTGAGCTTGGTTTCTGTGAGAGCTATTATGTCTGGTGATGCCTCTTTGACTCTTTCGTGCCACTCCTCCCACTTATTTGTTATTCCATCAGCGTTGGTGTACCATACCTTCAGTTTCCTCTCCAACACTGTGTTTTGGGGGGTCTGTGAGGGTGGGGGGACCTGGCAGTGTGCTGTGGGATTCTATAGCGGAGTGTTGGGTTGGGGATTGTGGTTTGTGATGGGATAGCATGATTGGTTGTGGGGTTCTGGGGATGGTTCTGTGAGTGCTTGCTCTTGTTGCTCTGCCCTGTGTGTGTGTGTGTGTGTGTGTGTGTGTGTGTGTGTGTGTGTGTGTGTGTGTGTGTGTGTGTTATGTGTATCCAACAGCTCATCGTTCTATATGATTAATTTAATAGATGCACTTTTGACTAATAAAAGATTACACAGTTGTTGTATTATTAAGTCTGGAATAGAGTTTCCATTTGATTTTGTTTTCGTAACTTCTATTTATAGATGTTCCACTTTGAACGGCGTTCAGCAATTATTTTTTGTCAGAAACAAACAGGTAGTAATTAGCGTACGTAAATGATGCTAACTCCTAACGGGTAATAGGCAACAGTGAACATAGTGGTCCTTGCTTGGTCTACTAGGCTTAAACTCTATTAACAGCACGAGGGTCATAAAGGCTATATGCAACCTGTATACCACCAGTCTAGGTTACTTTAATCTTTGAAAGAGGGACCCCTCAAGGAAGGTTCCTTGAATTGAATCTGTGCTCAGGTTCCATGAATTAAGCCTTCCACATTCCCCCCAACAGTCGCTGCATATTCCTACGGGTTTAGCGCTCCCCCTTGATAATAACCACTGTCGTGGTGACGCCACGACAGTGTGGCGTGGTGACGCCACACTGCCTTACTTTAATGCAACTTCCTCCCATTCCACCTATTGCTACTCTTGCAATATTGCATAGCCCCTGATGACGCAAGAAGACGTGTGAAGGTTCCTTGAATTGAATCTGTGCTCAGGTTCCATGAATTAAGCCTTCCACATTCCCCCCAACAGTCGCTGCATATTCCTACGGGTTTAGCGCTCCCCCTTGATAATAACCACTGTCGTGGTGACGCCACGACAGTGTGGCGTGGTGACGCCACACTGCCTTACTTTAATGCAACTTCCTCCCATTCCACCTATTGCTACTCTTGCAATATTGCATAGCCCCTGATGACGCAAGAAGACGTGTGAAAGATCTTTAGCTGAAGATTTCCATTCCCGTGGCTTCTCGTGCATTAAGATCGCCTGTCACCTATTGTATTGTATATATGTATATTTTTTTCAAAACGTCGGCCGTCTCCCAGCGTTTCAGGGTGACCCAAAAAAGAAACACTTTCACCATCATTCATACTTAATCACTGTCTTTGCAGAGGCTCTCAGATACAACAGTTCAGATATCACGGATAGGTGAGTACAAATAGAGAGCGTGTCTGTCTCGCGCCCAGCAGACGGAGGATCAAACCTCCACAAAGTATTGCGCTGAATAACCCAAATAGGTTTAGCGCTTAACATGAATTATAATTTTTTATAAATAAACTCCAAACTGCCACCTCCAGGACTCAAGTCTGGCTAACTGGTTTCCCAGAATCTCTTTACCAAATATTACCCGGCTCACACTCCAACAGCTTGTCAGGTTCCAAAATCCAATCGTCTCCATTCACTCATATCTAACACTCTCACACATGCCTGCTGCATGTGCAGGCCCCTTGCACACAAAACCTCTTTTATTCCCTCCCTCAATTGTTTCCTAGGACGTCCCCTACCCTTCATCCCCTCCACTACAGATTTATACAACCTGCAAGTCATTATATTTTGCTCCATCCTCTCTAAATGACCAAACCACCTCAATAACTTCTCTTCAGCTCTTTTAATAATACTTTTAGTAACTCCACACCTCTCCTAATTTCCACACTATGAATTCTCTGCATAATATTTGCACCACACATTGCCCTTAGACAGGACATCTCCACTGCCTCCAGCCTCCTCCTCGCTGCACCATTTACAACCCATGCTTCACACCCATATAAGAGTGTTGGTGCCACTATACTCTCGTACATTCACTTCTTTGCCTCTATGGATAACGTTTTATCTTGTCTCCACAGATACCTCAACGCACCAATTACCTTTTTTCCTTCACCAATTCAATGGTTTACCTCTTTCTTCATAAACCCCTCTGCTGACAAGTCAACTCTCAAATATCTGAACACATTCACCTCTTCCATACTCCCTCCCTCCAATGTGATATCCAATTTTTCTATAACAATATATATATATATATATATATATATATATATATATATATATATATATATATATATACTGAGCGATACATGCCTCTTGTCTCGGTGTATATAACCCTGGTTGACATAGTGTCGAACCACTAGTTCTCTGGTGGAGAGATCGTTCAAGGGAGCTGTGATGGCGTTTTAATGGTGTTGCTCGAGGTGTTGGAGGTGATGGCTGTGTAGGTTACTGTGGGATGGGTGTGGAGAGAGGAGAGAGAGTCTGTGAGTCTGGCCCCGAAATAACACCAACCTCGTAAAGGTGTTATCTCTACTAAAGGAATGAGTATATTTAGATAAATGAATACGTTCTGAATTTGCCTTTATAAATATATATAATATATATATATATATATATATATATATATATATATATATATATATATATATATATATATATATATATATATATATCTATATATTTGTGTGTGTGTGATTATATCACAAGAAGCAGGTGATATTATAATATGAAAGATCACAGTGAAAACAGTGTTATTCCAAGTACTTTCCTATCTGTCACATTATCAAGACATATTAAAAGTAATAAAGCTACAGAAGTCTTATATAACAGAGATGTGACCTCGCATGTACAGTCAGTGGCTTGTTTCTGACCTCACTCACTGACACCCAGAAATACATTTTCACTGTTCTGAGTTTTTTTTAGTCAGGTCAAGAGTGACTTGTTAAGGCTTTTAGTCAGGTTAAGAGTGACCTGTCGGGTAAAGATGAGTTTCGAATATGGACTTATATTCATATTGTAATAAATGCTATTTTAAATAAAACTTGGTATTGCCATATTTTGTTTAACCATTAGTTTGTTTGTTACAAATTTCTCAGTTTTAGAAAAATTAATATGTTGGTTAAAATCTTACAGCAATAATTATGTTGCTGTAATTTTAGTTCAAGGCTTTTACCAGTTTGGCTAAAGTAAAATTTATTGCATTTTGTACAAGGACACTTGTAGAAACACTTACGGTATTAGACTCATTGCCAACCAGTACGTCAAGGAATTATTGTTTCGATATAAATATACAATAATAATATTAAAAATTCGTTTTTCCACATAATACTCATACTTGTGTATATACATATCCGTCAGTGAGTATATAAATTCCTTGAAGCTAACTCTTGTCTTCTGGAAGTCAAAGTTGACCCTAAGCAAGAGAAGAAAAAATCTGATTGTATAATCAAGTCATAAGGAATCCTTACCCAATAAATGCAACAGAGAAAGAACCAGCCAGAGCAGAGTAAACACTACATAACTCATCATTTATTCTCTCTTACATCACAAGGACTTGCTCATAGAGTCATGGTAAGTAACACAATGCCACAAATGACTGGATATAACACCTACTTTATCACCGATGAATCTGCATTTTAATATCTCGTAAATTCCGCATTTTATTAATCCGTTGGATGTGTCATTGTAATTAAAACCTCACGGCAATAATTTATTGTCATACTTTAACTTTCTAAATTTGGGTTATATCCGGCATGTGTTGAATGTGCTACACGGGCCACGATGTTCATTTTTTATAGTATAAAAATGTGTTTCCTTTAAACCATGGTTTACATAATAGATTAAATAGCCGTTCAGTTCAAGTAACCCCAAGTTCACATTCAAACACTGTTAGGCATCATGCACGATAAGAGAAGATCAAGAATAACATGTTATGTACACGAAATGTTCCTGTAAGGTCCCGGTCAGTGACATGACCTGTGTTTCTCATGTGAAAAAATAAGTTGTAAGATTCTTGTCCATAAAAGAATGCATGTTGTAAATATATAATTATTATTAATAATGTTATGTGTTAAACCCATGTTGGTCATTCAACGTAAGACGTGTTGGAGGCTTCATCCTCCGTCTCCAGAGCGCCTCATAGACACTTAGCAGTTTGACATATGTTCTTAAAGTCACTTTGTTGTCAAAGTACAGTGTAAACACTATCCATAAATATGTTCTAATTAACTGATGCTTGACACTATTTACATTATTAAAAGTAAGTTTTACATTAAGTTGTTTCAGACATTGAGTGAGGCAAGACACAAAGTCATATTTATATTAAGTTCGATGAGATATTCTATGAAATGTTCTCTTTACTTTCTTTCAGATAGGTCAGTTTTACAGGCTAAGAACATTTATCCTATATCACTTTTAGTCAAATTCTCCTCGATCTAACGTGATACTGAAGACTTGCTACAATTTCAAACGTTTTGTTAACTTCAATATTGTCAAACTCTGGACTACATCCACACAATGCGCCTAAAAACATTGCGGTAAATACACCTTTTTTTTTTTAAATGTTTTCGATAATTATAATAAACCTGAATGTATGAACACATCCTGGCAGACTTCCTCTGCAAATGGAATTAAAAGAAACGACCATTTCTACAAATATGGGTATCTGAGAAGAGATTTTTAACCATATACTTCTTTTTAAATTTTTAAATTTAGTAGAACGGAATTTGTATGTCTCAAAAGAAAAGCAAGATCTTCATAGCATGGCCAGACACAATACTTCCTTAAATATGCATTTGGTATGTGGGGGTGAAATGAATTCTAAGAACTTTGTTTATAGAGACTCATATATGTCGCTCGATACACAGGGTAGTGTGTTTCTCACTGTTTAGTAGAATTTGGCTAAAAAATATTAAGTTACGTTAAGCTAGGTAAGGTTTCTAAGTTAGGTTTAGTACGAAATATTTTGTTTATATTGACCAGTTCGGCTTAAATAGCAACGCTCTTCTTGCCGAATAAGGCAAGCGAAAATTTGTGTATGCAGTAATTTTGCAAAAATCATTCTGAACCTAACGAAAAAAAATATAATTCATTGTGTTTGTTTATTATTAAATTATTATAAACGTATCTAAACTATATTTAGTTGGATTGGGCTAAATTAAATTGCGCATGTTATAATAAGCTTAGGTAAGTTTTCTAAGGTTCTTTTGGTACAAAATTATTATTTTTTACATTAACATCAATGAAAAAAATATATCTTTTAACGTATAAAAGAAAATTTTAGAAAGGACTTAATTTTAAAAGAGTTCTTGCTAATTGACCAATTTTATCTATTCGGCACGTATATATATATATATATATATATATATATATATATATATATATATATATATATATATATATATATATATATATATATATATAAAACACAGAAGCAGGTATTGAGTTATTCAGGATAAGCACAATGAAAACAGTCATAAATTATTCTAAGCATTTTCTTCCAAGTAGTCACAATCATTGAGTGAGGTAAAAAATGAGAGCAAATACATGTGGGTTATGTGCAGAGTTCAGGGCTAGTTACCTCTCAGTCAAGGCTAGTTACTTCCCAGTAAAGGCTAGTTACCTCTCAGTTAAAGTTAGTTACTTCCCAGTAAAGGCTAGTTACCTCTCAGTCAAGGCTAGTTACTATCCATTCAAGGCTAGTTACCTGTCAGTCTAGGCTAGTTACTATGCATTAAAGACTAGTTATCTCTCAGTAATTGAGAAATGAGTCATCGAGTGACATACTTGTGACGTCACTGATCAGGACTGTTAAGAATATCTAACGTGCAGAGTTCAGGGCTAGTTACCTCTCAGTCAAGGCTAGTTACTTCCCAGTAAAGGCTAGTTACCTCTCAGTTAAAGTTAGTTACTTCCCAGTAAAGGCTAGTTACCTCTCAGTCAAGGCTAGTTACTATCCATTCAAGGCTAGTTACCTGTCAGTCTAGGCTAGTTACTATGCATTAAAGACTAGTTATCTCTCAGTAATTGAGAAATGAGTCATCGAGTGACATACTTGTGACGTCACTGATCAGGACTGTTAAGAATATCAAGAATATTAGAGGGCTGAAGTTTTCCCGGCCTCAGGCAAATTCGTCTAATATTGAGTGTTTCTCCTCGGGTTTGAGCTTACCACTTGTTATTTGTGGACAATCTCCTGTGTAAGTTGTGCAGTGGAGACAGTTACGTACTAGGCTTTAGGAAAAGATTTTTTTTTTTTTGGTAGCCGTACCTAACCAACCCATTCTAACCAAACCTAACCTAATCTCACCCAACCCTTTCTAACCACTACCTAACCTAATCTAACCCAACCTATTCTAATCAAACCTAACCTAATCTCACCCAACCCTTTCTAACCACTACCTAACCTGATCTAACCCAACCTATTCTAAGCAAGCCTAACCTAATTTAATCTAAATTAATCTATTCTAACCAAACCTAACCTAGCACTATCGATTCTAACCAAACCTAACCTAATCTAACCCAACACATTCTCACCAAACCTAAGTTAACCAACCCATTCTAGCCAAACTTAACCTACATTAGAGGTAATTCTAAGTTAGGTTGGGTTACGTTAGGTTTTTTTAAGTTACCAAAAAAAATGCTTTCTTGCTATTTGCAACAAATATAAGTTTCAACATAGCACAACCCACTTAATATTTCAGAATTTGCATAAAAACACCAGGAGATGCATTCAATATTTACCAAAAATTAATTTACGATAATAAAACTAGAGTTAATCTAACATATAAATGATAAGGAAATAAATCTGAAATGAAAATTGTATATAGAGTTTATTGGTGTTTTTTTTAAATGTTGTTATGTATTCCAAGAAAAATGGAAGATATACAAAAACAAATGAAAAATGTGTTTAAAATGTGAATGTGTGTGTGTGTGTGTGTGTGTGAGAGAGAGAGAGAGAGAGAGAGAGAGAGTCAGAGACTTAGACAAGACGTTCGTGTAGAGAGGGAATGTGCTACAGATAATAAAAAGTTACAGAGACATTAAGAAAGCAGAACAAAATAACAAAGAAAGACAAAGACACTGAAGGAGCTTTGAGGTAAACCTGAGGGAGACAGACATGACCTCAGTAGACAGTCATGTCAGTGGTAGGGGCAAAACGCACACAGGGAGATGACCTTTCCCCTCTTAAGACTCTTTCTTCTTCTAGTGTTATCATGCTTCTACTCCTCCTCTAACTCCCTCTACTCCTTTTCCACCTCATTTTTATTATTTTTTCTTCTTCTATCTATATATCTTCTTTGTATTAACAATTACATACAAAGATTCCTTCTTTACCTCCTTTTTCTCCTCTTTCTGCCAGAATCAATTATGTTCCAGGAGTCTAATCCTCCTTTCTCTTCTTTTTCATATTCTGCCGTCTCCTCATCATGTGGGTATCATTTATGTAGAAAGAGTTCTCCTCTTCCTCCTCCTGCTCTTCCTCATCATTTTCCTCTACCTCCTCCTGCTCATGTACCTCTTCCTCCTCCTCCTCGTTCCTCTTATAGTACGCCTCCTCCTCCTCCTCCTTGTTTCTCTTACACTACGCCTCCTGTCCTTGGTATTATCTATTATGTACAAGGAGTCTCGCAAGGTAAATTCTGGATGTTGTGTACCGGGGGACCAATACTCTCTCTCGTTACTGTCTCGCTCTCCAGGTCTGTCTCTGATTGAAGGTGCCCTTGGTGCCGCCCTGGGGCTCTTGATCCCAGAAAACAGGGATACTCTCCCTTTCCTTGGAAGATAGATGATTAAATCTTACTCCCTGTGCGGCGAATGATCGCTGTTGGTTGCATTCTCTTTGTCTGTCTGTCTGTCTGTCTGTCTGTCTGCCAATCTGTCTGTCTGCCTGCCTGTCTGCTTGTCTACCTGCCTGTCTACCTGCCTGTCTGCCTGCCTGCCTGCATGCCTGTCTGTCTTCCTGTCTGTCTGCCTTCCTGTTTAAGTGTCATTTTCTGTCTTTCTCGCTATCTGTCTGTCTGTCTCTCTGTCTGTCTCTCTCTCTCTCTCTCTCTCTCTCTCTCTCTCTCTCTCTCTCTCTCTCTCTCTCTCTCTCTCTCTCATTTGTTTAAAGTATCTGAACTTATCTTGGGGTCATTAACTAAGAGTATCTTGGTTTACCTTGATTCCTCAACTAATAACCAACATGACACTTTACATAAAGCATCTTCAACATTTCTGATGGAAAAAAAAAACGAAGAGAATTGACATTCTGTTTTGCGATTCGTTTCACAAAGTCTCGGATATTTTTTTCCGTTAGAGTTTTGTTGACCTGAGGAGAAAGTTTTGATGTCGAATTTTAGGTGTTTTTTTTTTTACGTTTTAAATCGACGTTTTATTAGCTCTGTGTATGTACTTTTTACGGGGTAATCACCTTTGGTCTTCTAGTATTATATAGGGTTATTAATAACTAATAAAACTAATTCTAGGGTTGTCAGTCATGTATGTGCTGAAAAAGTTATTTGGTTAGCGAGTGTCTTTGGTGATATGTTCGGTGCTTTACTCACCCCTAGCTCCGACAGTTTGAGTGAGATCTGCAGCCGTTGTTTTCACAGACTATACTCCGCTTCTTGAGTCTTCCTTTCTCTTCAGTAATTTTCATAATTTTACAATTGCCGGGGTTGAATTCCAGTAGCCACTTGTCATTTTGGATCATGTCTCTGTCATCTATGATATTTAGCCTTTTTAGCTTCGCATCATCAGCGAATAGGTAAAAACGAAGCTCATGTTTCTTCTTGGATTTCGTGTGAATACACCATGAACAGCAGCGGTCCCAGAAGCGATCTTTGTGGAAACTTTCTCCTCACATTTATCCATCCTGATGCATCCACCTGGACCATCACTCTGGGGAACCCCACTGGACACATCCATCCTGGACCATCACTCTGGGAAACCCCACTGGACACATCCATCCTGGACCATCACTCTGTGGAACCCCACTGGACACATCCATCCTGGACCATCACTCTGTGGAACCCCACTGGACACATCCATCCTGGACCATCACTCTGTGGAACCCCACTGGACACATCCATCCTGGACCATCACTCTGGGGAACCCCACTGGACACATCCATCCTGGACCATCACTCTGGGGAACCCCACTGGACAAATTTATCCATCCAGATATATCATCTTGAACCATCATTCTCTGTCACTTTCATTCTAGTCTTTAATCCATTGTAATACCTTACCCGTTATCTCCACCTGCTCCTCTAGTTTATGGGTGTATTTCTCTTGCCTGGTATAGTGTCACAAGCACTTCTTTCCTGCTTCGTGTCTGCTATACTGTCATGGAACTCCAGTAGGTTATTGAGACAGGATTTACTGTCTCTTAAACAGCGGATAAATTGTTATTATTAAATAAGAAGCACTAAACCCACTAGGGTCAACCGTGAAGAAGAATGCATGTACAGAGGAAGGTGTCACTATGGCGACATTTCGCTCTGTGTAGACCTTTATCAAGTCAGTCTACATTACTGTCGCCAATATGATTTTATTATAAGCTCTTGATTGTTATTGTTTAAGAAAAGCTTTCTGTTATGACACTCTTCTGTCTGTTACCCTATCTTAGAAAGTATGTTGTCTAAAGACACCCTTGTGGACAGGTTTCTTCACTGACTGAAGCAAGACTCTTCACAAGCGATATATTGTAGCTATAACTACTTCACCGTGGTTCTGCCACTGGTTCTCACAGAATCCATTCATGTCTCACTGCCTTCCATGTGTCCAGTTCACTCAAAAAGTTTTTTTTAACTTTGTTCCTGGCTCCGAAGGGTGTACTCTCCAAAATATTGAGGGAAAAAGAAACGATGCGGAATAAGCTTTGATTAGGGCAACGTTTCGCTCTCTGCATTTTTATCAACTCTCAGAGATTTTCTTTTTAAATTCAGGTATTTTGTATTATGTTTATTTTTTGTTCGTGCACTTTTATAGTATATATTGAGTACTTTTTAAGTATTTTTGTATATATATATATATATATATATATATATATGTATATATATAACAGTATTTAGAATTTAGATAAAGGTAGGGAATTTTTTATGGATTTAGAAAAGGCATATGATAGAGTTGATTGGTTAGCAATGTGGCAGATGTTGCAAGTGTATGGAATAGGTATTAAGTTACTGAATGCTGTAAAGAGTTTTTATGAGGATATATATATATATATATATATATATATATATATATATATATATATATATATATATATATATATATATATATATATATATATACACGCCTAGGTGTGTTTGCATAGGTCAATTTACAGATCTTGGCCCTGCCTCTTAGCTCTTAGAGATTGGCTTTATCAGTCACCGAACTTCAACAGAATACTCATAACTACTCTTGAAGCTGTGTACAGTCTTTGCCTCCACCACCTCCCAGTCCAGCTGCTTATTGTTCATTCTAGTTGCTGGTCTACGATTAATTGTCCATTCTAGTCGATGATCCACGATTTACTGATTATTTATTGATCAATTATAAGTCTTCTGGAATAATTATAATAAACTTTATTATTTAACTTTTGAGGGAGGAGGCATTGATGTTGGTGAAGGGCTCTTGATCCAAGGAATTGGTGTTTCCTTTTTCCTTAGATCAGATCTGATTAGTTTCCCTTCCCCAGGTGTTGTATGGTTCCCTAAGATCTTAGCTTTTTCTTACTATCTGATTTTTATTATTTTTTGTTTCTGTTATTATTATTATTATTATTATTATTATTATTATTAGTTCTAGAGATAAACGATATGAGTAAGGTATTGGTCGTAGTGCTACGTGTAAACCGTCTCTATTTCACTCTCTCTCTCTCTCTCTCTCATTCCTTCTCTCTCTCCCCTGGTATCTTTTTTCCCTGTCCTGTCTTCTTACTTTCTTCCCTTCTCCTTGTTTGCCACCTGCCTTCTTGTGTTCACTCCTGGCTCCGTGGCACTGATGGTGCAGACGCGACCACCTGGGTCCACCACTCATCATTTACCAGTTTTCCCCCTAGCGGTCCCTTACTGGACTACTTTACGAATAATCTCGTTGGCAACAGTGTTGATCCATGGTTAGTGTACAATAAATTCAAGTTTCCATTAAATCAGAATTAGGTACATGGTTATCTTCTTTTCAATGCTGTCATATGTAGGATATAATCCTGACATGAGTGCCAGTCGGACACACAAGCCTCACCCAGGGATACTGCATGGAGAGGTGGCCAGTGCCTCTCAGCGATAACTGCTAGGTCACTGGGACTTCCTGTTAGATAGTCATTGTGAATTTTTAACCGAAACTTACCTCTTTTACTGTGATTGATATATTCAACATTGTCTAACCCCTGACTTCACTAATCTCCAGTAACATTACATACGCACCACCTCGCATCCGTATCACCCGTGAGGATTTTTATAGTTTTAATAAAATGGTATTAATCCGCATTTTCTAAAGTGCACATTGAAAGTGTATCAACAACCCCATGTAGAACAATGTGGTAACTTACTTGAAGAAGGTTTACGGGGTTCAACGACCCCGGCAGCCCAGACCCAGTTCCTTGATTTCGGGATTATTCCGTCATAGTTTTGCTCCTATGAATACTCAGGCTCGAGAAGCATACATAAGATTCATAAAAATGAAGCAACCATGATTGCCTGTCAGCGGGAAACTAGACGTCAGGTGTGTGAGTGATAGAGGACCTCCAGCCAGTAGTGACGGAGGACCTCCAGCCAGTAGTGACGGAGGACCTCCAGCCAGTAGTGACGGAGGACCTCCAGCCAGTAGTGACGGAGGACCTCCAGCCAGTAGTGACGGAGGACCTCCAGCCAGTAGTGACGGAGGACCTCCAGCCAGTAGTGACGGAGGACCTCCAGCCAGTAGTGACGGAGGACCTACAGCCAGTAGTGACGGAGGACCTCCAGCCAGTAGTGACGGAGGACCTACAGCCAGTAGTGACGGAGGACCTCCAGCCAGTAGTGACGGAGGACCTACAGCCAGTAGTGACGGAGGACCTACAGCCAGTAGTGACGGAGGACCTACAGCTAGTAGTGACGGAGGACCTCCAGCCAGTAGTGACGGAGGACCTACAGCCAGTAGTGACGGAGGACCTACAGCCAGTAGTGACGGAGGACTACAGCCAGTAGTGACAGAGGACCTACAGCCAGTGTGACTGAGGACCTACAGCCAGTAGTGACGGAGGACCTACAGCCAGTAGTGACGGAGGACCTCCAGCCAGTAGTGACGGAGGACCTCCAGCCAGTAGTGACGGAGGACCTCCAGCCAGTAGTGACGGAGGACCTCCAGCCAGTAGTGACGGAGGACCTCCAGCCAGTAGTGACGGAGGACCTCCAGCCAGTAGTGACGGAGGACCTACAGCCAGTAGTGACGGAGGACCTCCAGCCAGTAGTGACGGAGGACCTACAGCCAGTAGTGACGGAGGACCTCCAGCCAGTAGTGACGGAGGACCTACAGCCAGTAGTGACGGAGGACCTACAGCCAGTAGTGACGGAGGACCTACAGCTAGTAGTGACGGAGGACCTCCAGCCAGTAGTGACGGAGGACCTACAGCCAGTAGTGACGGAGGACCTACAGCCAGTAGTGACGGAGGACCTACAGCCAGTAGTGACGGAGGACCTACAGCCAGTAGTGACTGAGGACCTACAGCCAGTAGTGACGGAGGACCTACAGCCAGTAGTGACGGAGGACCTCCAGCCAGTAGTGACGGAGGACCTCCAGCCAGTAGTGACGGAGGACCTACAGCCAGTAGTGACGGAGAACCTCCAGCCAGTAGTGACTGAGAACCTCCAGTCAGTAGTGACTGAGGACCTCCAGCCAGTAGTGACTGAGGACCTCCAGCCAGTAGTGACTGAGGACCTCCAGCCAGTAGTGACTGAGGACCTCCAGCCAGTAGTGACGGAGGACCTACAGCCAGTAGTGACTGAGGACCTACAGCCAGTAGTGACGGAGGACCTACAGCCAGTAGTGACGGAGGACCTCCAGCCAGTAGTGACGGAGGACCTCCAGCCAGTAGTGACGGAGAACCTCCAGCCAGTAGTGACTGAGAACCTCCAGTCAGTAGTGACTGAGGACCTCCAGCCAGTAGTGACTGAGAACCTCCAGTCAGTAGTGACTGAGGACCTCCAGCCAGTAGTGACTGAGGACCTCCAGCCAGTAGTGACTGAGAACCTCCAGTCAGTAGTGACTGAGGACCTCCAGCCAGTAGTGACTGAGGACCTCCAGCCAGTTGTGTTGTGGTGCTAGCTCTCCTCCAGTGATAACTCCTATTGTTTACTGACTTTATCCCTGTATTTGTCCGTCTAGTTCTCTTTATCCCTGTATCTGTTCGTTTAATTTTCTTTATCCATGTATCTGTTCGTTTAATTCTCTTTATTCATGTATTTTTTCGTTTTTTCTCTTTTCCCGTGTGCTTGTTCGTTTTTTCTCTTCTCTGTATTTGTTCGTATGTTAATTTTGTTGCATACTTTAATTTTGTTGCATACTTTAATTTTGTTGCATACTTTAGAGCAAATCTTAGTGAATGAATATTATGATTGCCTTTAGTAATTTTCCCTATTATAACTACTTCTACTACAACTACTGCTACTATTACTACTACTACTACGACTACTATTACTACTACTACTACTACTTCTACTATTACAACTACTACTACTGTTACTGTTACTACCTTCTCTTCTTTTCTCTCCCCAGTTGTAACCTGACAAATGTTCGAGACAGGCCTAAGCTTAGTCCTAAGTTTGCTAAGTTCGGGATTTTGGTGAATATGAAGAATATCTCAGGAATCTTAAATATCATGTTCACTTCGAGCACACAGTCGACGACAGTGTTGAAACTACGATTTATAGAGGACACTACGTTTCTGTCCATTTTAATGGACCGATGAATATCAGTCTTCAACGACACGTCTTTTAAGGATGGGTATATAGACCCATTTGTGAGCTTATTACTCCTTTCATCAAATTGGGAACCTGATAATGGTCTGGGATGGTCCGAAATATTATATAATGTTCCTGCTTCAAAATGCGTGTTATTTATGAATTGTTCGAGCTACGGTACTTTGATTTTTTATTCTGGCTGAGAAGATCTAGCAATTTTTGCTTCATATTACTCAGTGGGGAGAACTCCGAGTAATCTAGAAACACTAAAGACGCTAACTCTTAGAGGAGACATGTTCACAACATACATGATGCTTAGAAGTATACACGGGAGGATGAAGGCACTGACACGTGGAAACTAGATGGGAAAATGAGCCAAAGAGATGCGAAAAGAAATGTATTCAGCAGGAGGGATTTGAGCAAGTGGAATGCATTAGTAGAGGAAGAAGTCTGGGCTCACCTCAGACATAAATTTGAATATATATGTGACAAGACCCGTGTGCATGACGAGGCATTTTATACCAGAGATCGAAACCCCACAGTGGAGGATTGGTGAGTACACACACACACACACACACACACACACACCACTATCTTGCATTTATCGCCCTTCATACTGCTTCTGCCTTTGTACTAACAATTGTCAACCTTAGTAATTGTAGTTGTTTAGTACAATATTATTATTATTATTATTATTATTATTATTATTAATAATAGTAGTAGTAGTACTACTAGTAGTATTGTGGTTGTTGCTGGTGTTGCTGATTATAATTAACAAATATAAATGATAATTTTTTTTTATCTACAAGTGGTAACTAGTTAAAAACGATGTAATATTTATTGTCGACTTGTAAAAGAAAAAAAAAACAAATGTGTGAGAGTAAGAATGAACCAGTTTACGATTATTTAACTATAATAAAATATAAAAAACAAAAAACATACCACGGGTGGAGTTCGAACCCGCGGTCACAGTATTATAGTTTGCTCATGATGATCTGTTTCCTGTCTATTGGCTCTAAACTTAACTAACTAGCCTTACAGTCAGCAGTTTTAAATGCAATATATATATATATATATATACGTATATATATATATATATATATATATATATATATATATATATATATATATATATATATATATATATAATATCGTGCCGAATAGGTAAAACTGGCCAATTAGCAAGAACTCATTTAAAATTAAGTCCTTTCTAAAATTATCTCTTATACATTTAGAGATATATTTTTTAATTTATGTTAATGTAAAAATTAATAATTTTGCACCAAAAGAGCCTTAGAAAACTTACCTAACCTTAAATAACAAAAAAGGCACAATACCGTGACTGGAACAATACACAAATAACCCGCAACTGAAGAAAGGAGCTTACGACGACGTTTCGGTCCGACTTGGACCGTTCTTGCCCCTACCCTATGTGAGCCACTAGCTCCCTTGCAGTGCTCCTCTTTCTTAGTATTTGACTGACTCCACTACTACTACCACTATTACTCCACCACTTTCTCTTGTTCCCGCCCCTCTCGGATGCCTATATAAACCTCCCTCCCTTCTTTCTGTTATTTTGACTTTGTAAATGGTCCAAGTCGGACCGAAACGTCGTCGTAAGCTCCTTTCTTCAATTGCGGGTTATTTGTTTATTACCTAACCTTATTATAACAAGCGTAATTTAATTTAACCTAATCCAACTAAATATATTTTAGATAAGTTTGCAATAATTTAATAAACACAGTGAAATATATTTTTTTCGTTAGGTTCAGAATGATTTTTGCGAAATTATTGCATACATAAATTTTTGCTTACCTGATTCGGCAAGAAGAGCGTTGCTTTTTTAGCCAAAATCGCAAATTTTAATTATTCTGAGTATCATAAGGTACGTTTGAGACACCGTTTTGAGCGAACCTTTATCTCAATAAAGTTTTATTCTGTAACCTGTGTGTTTTCTTCACTCTTGTTGGCAGTACATCATTTGGAGGCACTTGCTATTTGGAGGCACTTGCTATTTGGAGGCACTTGCTATTTGGAGGCATTTGCGATTTGGAGGTAGTTGTCATTGGGAGGTAGTTGCCATTGGGAGGTAGTTGCCATTGGGAGGTAGTTGCCATTGGGAGGTAGTTGCCATTGGGAGGTAGTTGCCATTGGGAGGTAGTTGCCATTGGGAGGTGTTTGCTAATAGGTTTGTTGCTTCAGGTGTCCCAGGTTGACCAGGGACGCAGATCTTGTTTACATTTATGGTGTGGACCTCACAGTGTGAGTGTAATGTTAACGCTGCTGACTGAGCAATCCCATGCATTTTCCAATGTAAGTTATTTAACGTCTGCATTGTTGAGATTGACTCTAACAGCAAGCATAACTTCTGGGATTACCGGACGGAGGATCGAGCTTCCGCCACCCCCTTGTGTTGAATGACCCACTCTCAGAAATGAACGTCGCTTGAGTGTATTTAGATCCGTTGTTGGTTGACTGTTATCAGGCTTCGTTATTATTATTGGTAATTGACGATGAATCCGCATGAGTCGTTCAGTGCAAATAGAGAGGCGGGGGCTCGATCCTCGGTCTGCTAAATGCTAGACAGACGAGTCATATAGTTTAACTATGAGTTATACGTTGTGGGTAAACACTTTACTGTATACATCTTTGTCTTATACACCTTATTGTATATATCATTGTCTGCTGGTAGACAGATGTATCCGTAATGGGTACATACACACCTTGTGGTATATGCAGTATATTTGTCTGCTGGTAGATAGCTGAGAATTACCTATGTATACTTTCTGACTTGTTAGTGTTACCTTGCAACCTGTATAGTGACTGTTGTATTACGTACTTGAGGGTTCTGTATAGCGTGGGTATTACGTACTTGAGGGTTCTGTATAGCGTGGGCCTGGTCTTAAACCCAGCCTCGGGAAAATGGTATTTCCATCCATTATGTTTCAGACTTTCTATCAGAGATGTATTTCAGCCTCATTCTGAAGAGCTGCCTTTCCCATGAGTTGCTAAACTCTGTTGTTCGTGAGCTCTGAGCTCCACGTGATTGATTAATCGTAATTATGTTGCTTGTATTATTGTCCGCAACAGATGTCAGTCAGTGGTTTAAAATCTTCGTTAAACTAGATGAAGCGAGGCATTGTTGACGTGTATGAAGAGACACACCAGCTTATATTGGGGCAATAAGGCGCTGAACACAGCAAAATAGGCTACGTTAAGTTAGCTTAGCCTAGATTAGATTAGGTTAGGTGCAGTAAGATTCGACTGTCTTTGTCAGTAAAAATCAACCAGTTCTAACATGCCATCACAACATTAAACGAAATAAAAGTTAAAGGCGAACGTTTTGCCACCTGTTATGGTTCTTCAGCTCTGTGAGAACAAGTGGTGATTAAGTAAGTTATTTAGGTACAGGTACACAATACAATTACCAAAATTTTATGATGCGCAAGAAAATACCAAGACGCATCGAGCACACTAAAATCATCTATGTGAGTCATAGACACATAACCCACACGTGCAGGAGACTCAAACTATGATGACGTGTCGACCCAAGTTGAAACATTAACTAGTGTGTGTGACTAGTGTGACTAGTCTGTGTGACTAGCGTGACTAGTCTGTGTGACTAGCGTGACTAGTCTGTGTGACTAGTGTGACTAGTCTGTGTGACTAGTGTGGTTAGTGTGTGTGACTAGTGTGGTTAGTGTGTGTGACTAGTGGGACTAGTGTGTGTGACTAGTGGGACTAGTGTGTGTGACTAGTGGGACTAGTGTGTGTGACTATTGGGACTAGTGTGTGTGACTAGTTAATGATCTAGGTAGTCAAAGATGCAGCCTCCCATGTGCGCGTTATTTGTGAACTGTTCCAGTCACGGAATTGTGCCTTTTTTTATTATTTTTGATCTATGTGACATATTCACTGTTTAAGTCAGGTTAAAGCGTCACCTACTGGACTGTCTTAGCAATACTGAAATACTATTAGTTATTAAAAGGGTGGACAGGTTGAGGTTCCTCACTGGCGAACAAATTATCAACTTCAGAGAAAGCTGTTTGATGCTAATAATTTTTTTATTGCTGTTATTATTATTTGATCTGTAATGTTATTTTATTATTTTATTAACACATCGGCAGATTCCCACCAAGGCAGGGTGGCCCGAAAAAGAAAAACTTTCATCATCATTCACTTCATCACTGTCTTGCCAGAGGCGTGCTTTACACTACAGTTATAAAACTGCAACATTAACACCCCTCCTTCAGAGTGCAGACACTGTACTTCCCATCTATTAAGTATCCCCTAAATGGGGATAATTATAATGGTTGTCTGATATTTTTTCTTCCTCTTAGGTACTCATGCGATAACTTGACAGTCTTCTCTTCTAATTATCTCTAAACTTTCACAGTTGTTATATCTTGCATAGATATAGGTTTAGATTGTTACTGTGCTGTGAAGGTGCTAATTTTATACATACATAAACAGAGCAGGGGGTCTCTATGCGATAACTTGAGAATGCTCCATCAGATCGTCTTCAAACTTTCAACACTGATGTAACTTACTGTAATGAAGGTTCGGATTATCAGTGGCGTGCGTACATGTCAACATGGTTATTACATTTAAAAAAAAAGTGTTTTTATGCGCGATAATCCGAGATTTTCTCTTTTGCAAGACTTCAAACTTTATACGCTGATATTTCTTTCATTAAGGAAGATACAATGTAGTTTTGGACCCAAGTAGTTGTAAATGTGCCAATATTCTACGATATTGGGACTATTGGTTTCTCTGGACTAACTGGAGATTGCCTCTTCTGATCAGCCTCAAATTATCACTTGTGTGTGTCTTCCTCTAAGTAAAGTTGGTATCGGGTTGGATAAGTCCCGAAAAGAACAAAAAGGTACAATACCGTGACTGGAACAACACACAAACAACCCGCACATGGAAGAAAGTGACTTTGTAAATGGTCCAAGTCGGACCGAAACGTCGTCGTAAGCTCCTCTGTCCTATGTGCGGTTTTTTTTGTGTATGGATGAGTCCCGATTCGCCAGTTTCATTCATTTAACTGAGATATTGGTTTCCATGCCATGACCTAAGAATGCCTCTTTCGAGCAACTTGAAACCTTCCACTAGTGTATCTTGGGAGATTTGTATTGGCTTTGGCTATCTGAGGGGTCAATTTAACCCCTCAGGTGTGCATGGTGGTAGCTGAGCCAAGAGTGCTCCTGACAGTTTCTTTTATAAAAATGAAAATAAGAAAAATTTTTCTATGACTGTAGAGTTTTTATAATAGTACAGAACAATGATGCACGTATAGTAGAGAGTCCTTAATGATTCACGTGCAGGAGGGAGTTCTTAATGACCCCCGTCAGGGCGATGAGCGTTTACGAAGCTGTGCGTGAGCTCTCCAATATTGGTAATGAACCCTTAATGTTGGCAGACAGGCTGATGATAGATTGGCTCCTCATGATTGTGTTCAGCTTGGCTAAATAGGTTGGACACCTGGGCAGCCACTGGGACGTAGCTCTGTGGTCTTGTATAAGGCACGAAACCACATGCTGAGTTCAGACAGGAGTAGCTGGGTGGTTGACATGTGTGTTCACCAGTTTTGAGATCCCGCTGGGTTTTTTCAGAGGATAAATCTTTAATGAGCTGGCGATCTTGGCTGTCCATTTTTTTTTTCGGCAGTGGTTTTCTGAATATTCCCTCCATTGGCAGTAATTACATTTGATATCTCGCGAACAGTTGTCAGCGGTGTGCCGCCCCCTTCAGTGACAGCGAGAACACTGACTCACTGAAAGGGAGGTCTCCTAATTCTTGCACCTCTTGTGTTTTGCTGCTGATTCGGCGACTGATTTCTCTCTGTGTTCTGCTGCTGGAGAATCTGTTGGATGCTTTCCTGGAACAGTGTTTGTGGGAGGTGAAACGGCTGTGGGAGACTACCTCTTTCTCTTCCAAGATCTCTACCTGGAGGTTGTTCTGGGGGTCTCAGCCCCTGCGGCCCAGTTCTCGACCAGACCTCCCGCTGCACGCAATCCAACTTACGAACCACAGCCCGGCTGATCGGGTACTAACTTCAGGTATCTGTCCAGTCCCCTCTTGAAGACAGCCAGGAGTCTATTGGTAATCCCCCTTATGTGTGATAAGAGGCTGTTGGGCCCAGACACTTACTGTGCTTTCTCTTAGTGTGTGCATGGCGCCCCTGCATTTCATTGTGGGTATGTTGCACCGTCTCACGAGTCTTTTGCTTTCGTAGGGAGTGATTTCTGAATGCAGATTTGCGACCAGACCCTCTAGGATTTTCCAAATGTAGGTTATGATGTATGTTTTTTGCCTGCGTTCCAGGTCAAGGGACTTCAAAGATTTCCAGTAATTAAGGTGCTTGGCTTAACTAATATGTGCAGTGAAGGTTCTCTGCATATTCTCTAGACATGGCATCTCGCAGTGTTCCAGCCCAGACAGAACAAATGACTTAAAGAGGATAATTACTGATATGGCATCCTTTGTTTTAATAGATCTCATCCATTCTATTATTTTCCTCGCAGATGTGATAATAACAGTTGTTGTCCTTGAAAGTGAGATCCTCTGACATTATCACATCCAAGTCCTTTACATTAGTTTTTCGCTCTATTGTGTTGTTAGAATTTGTTGCATAGACCGTTCTAACTATTATTTCCTAAAGTTTTCCATAACAGAATAACTGAAATTTGTCATATTATTTTCCGTGGTCCATTGGAAAACTTGGACTACATATATCTGCTAGGAGATTTACAGTGTTCTCAATGAATGGCACTCATGAAGATTCTAATATCGTCTGCAAAGGAAGATACGATGCTGTGGTTCACTTCTCTGTTTGTATCAGATTTAAATATGAGGGAAAGAATGGGACGATTGTTGTATCTTGCGGAACTGAGCTTCCCACTGTGGCAGCCTCCGACTTAACTCTGCCCACTTGTCCAGTTATTCCTTTAGCAAGAATTGTGTTCAATATTGCAATAATATCCCACTTGTCGACGGCTTTTGCTAAGTTTGTGTATACAGCATCGGCATTATGTTCGTTCTGCACTGAATCCAAGACCATGTCCAGCCTTACTTGATATATTTCTACTGCACGGACTTTACCCCAGCACTTGTTCATCTACAGTGACGGTCAGCTTATTATTAGCTACGGCAATCACTGGTGGAGAAAAACCATTCTCGTGGTGGGCAGATGGAGCACTACTGTCAGGTGTACTGTCAGATGTACTGTCAGGTGTACCGGTAGTTGATGGAACAGTGATGTCAGGTGTACTGTTAGGTGTAGGGGGGTAGCTGACAGATCCAAGACTTGCTTCGTTGTCTAGTAATGGATGTATTCTCTCTGCGGCGGCCAATGGTATAAAAGAATTTTCAGGTACAGTGTTTTGAGCTCTATCTGCCTGTAGAGCTCTAGTGCTGACAGATTTCCACTAATTTCCAATAATTCAGCGTGAGAATTCCAGGCCTTGTCAATAGTGTCATCATCAGATGAGTAGCTCGACTCACTTAATGTAGGCCTGTTATGGTTATCTACAATAGTTTGAATCCAATCTAACGATTTTATGAGTTCATGAAGCGATTCCCTCTGATGTAATATCCTTACAACAGTCAAAGAAAACATTATTGATTAATTGAGCGAAGTCCTTGTGGCTCTAATCTTTCCTGTTGTGACACCAAGCTCATTTCTAGCACACATATCTTGGGTTCATGTATCCCTTTCAAGCTCCAAAGATCAGCCACCTGGCTACAACAGAAGTCTTTTTCAATCTTGCATGCTGTGTTCCAGCAACTGCAACACATGGGCTCAAGGGATTAAATATACGCCCGGCCTCTTGCTGTGCGTCCACAAACCTTGCAGTAGCTTTTGGACAGTGACCAGACAGTGAAAATAATATTTCGATTTCGTGATGCAAATTACAGAAGGAAAAATTCCTCTAGATTACGATTAAATTATGCGGGAGAGTGTGTCGTGTGTTGAGGAAGGTGCTAGATCAACCAGGCTGTGATGGATATGTGGGTCAGCGGGTCACCAGCAGCAACAGCCTGTTTGACCAGGCAAACACCAAACAAGCCTGGTCCGTGGCCAGTCTCTGAGAGTAGAAAAACTCTCGACACTTATCAAAGGTATAGGTATAAGTCTCAGTCACTGGATGGGTGACCTACCAGGACAGGAGCTATGCCTTCACTCACTACTCATGTGTTTAATGTCACCCAGATATTATTACTTGGCACAAAAAAAATGTAAGGTATTTGGTAGGGATGAGGATATCATAGGCCTACCAGTGACGGCTGGCAGGCCTATGATAATACTGATTCCTCTAATATTCATCTCCATGGAGGCATTGACTCATTTTTACTTGTGTGTTGTGGGAAGTTCAGTCACTGAATAATTTTTTTAGCTGAACACCCTTCGTAGTTAAGAAATAATTAATATCATTTGTCGAGCATACTAACACACTCTCTTCTCCTCCCTCTTTTCTCTTCTCTCTCTCTCTCTCTCTCTCTCTCTGTCTTCCCAGTGCGTAATACATTTCTCTTTCTCTCCTCCTCGTGCTCTCTTGATCAATTCATCTCTCTCTCTCTCGTATTTTCCCATTGGTAATAACCTTTGTCTCTATGGGACACTCGGTCCTATCTTGCACTACTCCGCTCACATATTTATATCGCTCAATGTGTGCTGAATTATGCAACGCTTTGTCCTCTGGTGTACTCTTGCCGCTCTCTCGTTTCTTTAATGTACTCGCGTAATTCATGATAAATTGCAGGTGAATACTGCGCCAGATGACAAGTAATTACATTTTCTGAGGAATTTTTTCTTGTAGTTATTGTAGCAGTTATGTTGGTGGTGTCCAGTCCTCAGTGTTGTTACAATGGCAGAGTTATGCTGGTAATGTATAGCCTTCAGTGTTTATAGTTACATCAGTAGAACTATGCTGATGATGCCTAGTCTTCAGTATTTGTAGTTACAACAGTAGAACTATGCTGATGATGCCTAGTCTTCAGTATTTGTAGTTACAACAGTAGAACTATGCTGATGATGCCTAGTCTTCAGTATTTGTAGTTACAACAACAGAACTATGCTGATGATGTCTGGTTCTCAGTGTTTATAGTTATATCAGCAGAACTATGCTGATGATGCCTAGTCTTCAGTGTTTGTAGTTACAACAGTAGAACTATGCTGATGATGCCTAGTCTTCAGTGTTTGTAGTTACAACAGTAGAACTATGCTGATGATGCCTAGTCTTCAGTGTTTATAGTTACAACAGCAGAACTATGCTGATGATGCCTAGTCTTCAATGTTTGTAGTTATATCAGTAGAACTATGCTGATGATGTCTGGTACTCAGTGTTTATAGTTATATCAGTAGAACTATGCTGATGATGTCTGGTACTCAGTGTTTATAGTTACATCAGTAGAACTATGCTGATGATGCCTAGTCTTCAGTATTTGTAGTTACAACAGCAGAACTATGCTGATGATGCCTAGTCTTCAGTGTTTGTAGTTACAACAGTAGAACTATGCTGATGATGTCTGGTTCTCAGTGTTTGTAGTTACAACAGTAGAACTATGCTGATTATGCCTAGTCTTCAGTGTTTGTAGTTACAACAGTAGAACTATGCTGATGATGTCTGGTACTCAGTGTTTATAGTTATATCAGTAGAACTATGCTGATGATGTCTGGTACTCAGTGTTTATAGTTATATCAGTAGAACTATGCTAATGATGTCTGGTTCTCAGTGTTTGTAGTTACAACAGTAGAACTATGCTGATGATGTCTGGTACTCAGTGTTTATAGTTATATCAGTAGAACTATGCTGATGATGTCTGGTACTCAGTGTTTATAGTTACATCAGTAGAACTATGCTGATTATGCCTAGTCTTCAGTGTTTGTAGTTACAACAGTAGAACTATGCTGATGATGCCTAGTCTTCAGTGTTTGTAGTTACAACAGCAGAACTATGCTGATGATGCCTAGTCTTCAGTGTTTATAGTTATATCAGTAGAACTATGCTGATGATGCCTAGTCTTCAGTGTTTATAGTTATATCAGTAGAACTATGCTGATGATGCCTAGTCTTCAGTGTTTGTAGTTACAACAGTATAACTATGCTGTTGATGCCTAGTCTTCAGTGTTTGTAGTTACAACAGTAGAACTATGCTGATGATGCCTAGTCTTCAGTGTTTGTAGTTACAACAGCAGAACTATGCTGATGATGCCTAGTCTTCAGTGTTTGTAGTTACAACAGTAGAACTATGCTGATGATGCCTAGTCTTCAGTGTTTGTAGTTACAACAGCAGAACTATGCTGATGATGCCTAGTCTTCAGTGTTTGTAGTTACAACAGCAGAACTATGCTGATGATGCCTAGTCTTCAGTGTTTATAGTTATATCAGTAGAACTATGCTGATGATGCCTAGTCTTCAGTGTTTGTAGTTACAACAGTAGAACTATGCTGATGATGCCTAGTCTTCAGTGTTTGTAGTTACAACAGCAGAGTTATGCTGGTGATCTCAGTCGTCCGTCAGTATGTATTTTACCATTTATATTCATATCTTGCCATTGGTTGCAGTGTTTACTGCATCGTCTTGCAACACATACCACTGCTCTACCAATCACTGAAGAAATATTTTTTTCTTTTATTCGTTCTTCACTTTTTTTTTTTGTCAGTTTACAGCTGTGGTCTCTTGTTACCCCTTGTTGCTGGCGCTAAGAAACCATCTTTATCTATTTTATCGTTGACATTTATGACGTTATGTCTGGTTATCATGTCTCTTTTTTCCCCCTCCTGTCAGCTACGCGAGGACATCTTTAGGGTTTGCTGTCTTCCTTTGTAAATCACATTTTTTTTGCCTCTTGTTGTTGCTCGTCTTTGGGTTGTTTTTCCCCATCTTGTCTACGTGTTTATTTGAAGTGAGTATACTACACCGACGCAGCATATTCCAATTTAACCCCAAAATGGGTTGTGTTGTGAGAGGCGCCTTTTATAACAGACTATTCATATGTCTGAATCTGTTTTAAACACTGCCAGTGTATCGTACAAGTGTCTCATCATGGTTTCATTTGTATGATATTCTGATGAGAATATTTTGTCTATCATGACTTCCAGAGTCCCATTCTTTCAAAATATATCACACGTTCTATATTATTTACGTTGCTTGTTATCACTTTCCGTGATTTCCATTACATGTCTCTCGCAATATTCATTTTATCATCCATCTATCACTTCATTTGCTGTTCCTTGCTCTTCATTTAACACGACAAATGTCAACCAGTACGTTCAGTATCGAATCATTTCAAACTATGTCACTAATACTAAATATATAAAATATTCTTACTGAAAATAATGTAATTAATCTTGTTTCAGAATCAGGGCTAATTTTCTTCAGACATTTCAGTAAAAATAATTTCTTTTAAGCAATGAAAGTGAGTAAGAGACGAATAAATTACTCTCAGTTGAACTAAATTATTGTTAATATGTTCACTAAAGTGTTAAACTATTGGGCCGAGTTACAAAGTTTCCTGAAATTTGTGATCACTTAGTCAAAAATGGGATCAGATTCCGATAAATATGTAAACATTGCACACTTGCAACTCTTGCACACTGATTATGAAAAGTTTCGCTCACTGGAAGCCTTGTCAAAGTCTTCGTAGAGCAAAACGTTTCTTTTATTAATGTCCTGGTGCAGCACTTGTGTTTTATTTACACTTTCGTATTTTCTGGAAAAAAAAGTAATTCCAATAAACATGAAAGCAAACACACTTGTGTATGATTGTGGAAAATGTGAAATGCCAAGACACCTCACCATGATGCTTTGACACTTATATACACTCGTATGCAAATTTAGGCCAAGAATTTGAAAACAAGAATTGAGAATGTTGTCCAAAAGTCGGCCAATGTTTTAAGTCAACACACGTCAACACACGTCAACACAAGTCAACACACGTCAACACACGTCAACACAAGTCAACACACGTCAACACACGTCAACACAAGTCAACACACGTCAACACACGTCAACACAAGTCAACACACGTCAACACACGTCAACATATCCCCCAACACAATATCGAGTTTCCTTCAAAATGTTAACATTTTCACCCGCATGTTAATGAGCAAACATGTACACTGGTTATACTAGCGTAACACCTTGCATAAACTTCACAACATATTGCAGTTGGATGGTAATTTTATTATTATTATTTTTTTGACACATCGGCCGATTCCCACCAAGGCAGGGTATCCCGAAAAAGAAAAATTTTCATCATCATTCACTTCACTGTCTTGCCAGAGGGGTGCTTTACACTACAGTTATAAAACTGCAACATTAACACCCTTCATTCAGAGTGCAGACATTGTACTTCCCATCTCCAGGACTCAAGTCCGGCCTGCCGGTTTCCCTGAATCCCTTCATAAATGTTACTTTGCTCACACTCCAACAGCACGTCAAGTATTAAAAACCATTTGTCTCCACTCACTCTTATCAAATACGCTCACACATGCTTGCTGGAATTCCAAGCCCCTCGCACACAAAACCTCCTTTACCCCTCCCTCCAACCTTTCCTAGGCCGACCCCTACCCCGCCTTCCCTCCACTACAGATTTATACACTCTCGAAGTCATTCTATTTCGTTCCATTCTCTGTACATGTCCGAACCACCTCAACAACCCCTCCTCAGCTCTCTGGATAATAGTTTTGGTAATCCCACACCTCCTCCTAATTTCCAAAATGCGAATTCTCTGCATTATATTCACACCACACATTGACCTCAGACATGACATCTCCACTGCCTCCAGCCTTCTCCTTGTTGCAACATTCATCACCCATGCTTCACACCCATATAAGAGTATTTGTATAACTATACTCTCATACATTCCCCTCTTTGCCTCCATGGACAAAGTTCTTTGTCTCCACAGACTCCGAAGTGCACCACTCATCTTTTTTCCTCATCAATTTTATGATTCACCTCATCTTTCATAGACTCATCTGCTGATACGTCCACTCCTAAATGTCTGAATACATTCACCTCCTCCATACTCTTCTCCCTCCAACCTGATATCCAATCTTTCGTTACCTATTTTTTTTGTTATCCTCATCACCTTACTCTTTCTTATATACTACTATTACTGAAGTAATAGCCGCTTATTTTCAATGGTCTCTATGTTGGCCAAAACCAATTCCAGCAGATTATTCCTTCTTTTACGTTCTGATACAAACTACTTCAAGAAGCAGTTGGAAGTCGTTGGACTCTTAATTCTCAGTCAAAAAATTCCAGTCAGTTGGGCTAAAATTAAAATCCAGTTGATTTACTGCATAAGCTTATACCGAAGAAACCTTAGTATTTTCGTCCCAAATAAATTCCTTGATCTCTTTCCAAGTTCCTCGGTCAATAAAGAAAACCTAAATTCAAAGTTCCTATGCCTATAAATTTCACCTAGACAGAATCTCTCTGCTTCTTTTTTTTATGAAGAAAAATCCACCTTCCCCGTCCCCTCCCAGTTATTACTGTCAACATGCAAAACTTAATGTTGAAGTTTTATAACTGTAGTGTAATCCTACAAACAACTTGAGCCTAGCGAACTAGGCTTGCTTCAAGTTGCGAGCACATACGATGGTGTGGCTCAAGTTGTTTGTAGGATTGCATAGTCCAGTGGGTTAGAGCGGGCTAAAACAACACGGGTTCGATCCCCCGGCTAGTCGGTGTTGTTATTGATTAAATACCACTTGTTCGTGGTTACAATAATATATATATATATATATATATATATATATATATATATATATATATATATATATATATATATATATATATATATATATATATATATGTGTGTGTGTGTATGTACACGAGAAAATATGCAATATAGAAAAATAGAAACAAGCTGTATAAAGTAAGGTAGTTAATGTCTGAGGAGAATTACAGTAATGTATAAAGTTTTACTAGTCATTAGAAATTCAATATTGCGATAATAAAACATGAGAAAAAAAATGAATTTTCATTTTTTCTGTCGGTGTCTGTCTGTCTGTCTGTTTCTCTCCCTCTCTCTCTCTCTCTCTCTCTCTCTCTCTCTCTCTCTCTCTCTCTCTCTCTCTCTCTCTCTCTCTCTCTCTCTCTCTCTCTCTCTCTCTCTCTCTCTCTCTCTCTCTCTCTCTCTCTCTTCAACCTCACTCACCTTCATTCTGCCTCATTCTCCTTCACTTTCCCCTCACTATGCATTCACCTTCACTCTTCCTCACCCTTCATTCACCTTCACTCTCCTTCATCCTTCATGCACCGTCACTCTTCCTCACCCCTCATTCATATTCACTTGCCCTCATTCGTCCTCTTTCCTATACTCTCAATCACCTTCACTCCCCCTCACTCTCACTTTTCCCCTCACTCTCCCATCCTCTCCTCCTTCATATCTGCCAATCCGAGGGGCTGTTTACCCTTCTCCCAAAGCCCTTCTTCAGGTTTTCAATTACGTGTTTAAGGTGCAGTTTCGTTCCATGGGAAGCTACTCTTACCACAAATAGAATTTTTCGAATTCGCTCACACACACACACACACACACACACACACACACACACACACACACACACACACACACACACACACACACACACACACACACCTGGGAGACATCAATATATAGTGATGCTAGAACTAGAGGAGATGAAGGGAAGAGGTGAGAGGGAGACAGAGCCTAATACAGCAGATGGGGACACAGAAGAAAGGACAGATGGTGAAGAAAAAACGAACATTTACGGAAATGTTCTGGGACAAGTGAGTGGTGAAGGAGATGGTATGGGAAGCAGCGAAGGAACTGATGACACAAGACAACGAAATCTGGTGGGAAAGGAAATGGGAGGAGGTCGCTGATTATCCTTAGACTTCAGGAGGCTGAAGTGAGATTAAAAGGTAAGACAGGGATAGGGAAATAAAGAGAAATGCGAAATATCAGTGAACAAACAGGTGGCGAGTGACAAAATGTCAAAGAAATGGAAGATAAACAAGGAACAGCCTATGACTGGTCATACTGACACTTGTGTCAGAATTTACATGAGCGTCATGCAGGTTACAATGTGAAGATAGTTTGTATATAATGTTGCTAGTTTATATTTTAAGGAAAAAGTGCTCCATAAATATATAATTAAAGTCAGTGTTTTGGGTGGATATGTGTAAGACACGGCCGGTTGGACTGGTATTAGAAGATCAGTAACCTACGTAACAGTAAGATTCAATCTTGAGATGGATATCATTGTTCAGGGGAACGGAAATGAGTCTTCATATACTTCTCCAGCGGGACACAACAGTGCATGAGATGAACTAAGAAACAGTTGAAAACAAGACTGAGAACCAGTGAAGACAATGACAAGTGTGGAAGACCCACATCCAGGGAACGGCATATACCACGCTCAGCCTCCACCTCTGTCTCGGGAAATACACCACGCTCAGCCTCCACCTCTGTCTCGGGAAATACACCACGCTCATCCTCCACCTCTGTCTCGGGAAATACACCACGCTCAGCCTCCACCTCTGTCTCACGGGAAACACAAAAAGCATAACAATTCAGTACCTGAAGCCTGAGTCTTCCTTCCAACTCAGACCCTTCTCCTCTCTTCACTCTCCTCCTCCCTCCGCCAGCACCCTTAATCTTAACCCCTACCAGTGTAGAATCCTTTCTCACAACCCATTTTCCCCAATGAGCAATCTCCACTTCAGTTTGCTCCCTACCCCCCCAATGTTACGTCATCAGCACCCATGGTTTTCCTCCTTCCAGTGCAAGATCGCCCCCTATAACCAGCCCTCACCCTTTTATCCACCTTTCCCTGTACCTTCATTTCCCCTATACCTCCACCTTCCCTTATACCTCCACTTACTCCTCTGTCCCTTGACCGATTACCAAGAGAATGGAAACCCGTCAACCAGGGCACAGTAACAGAGGGTACAAAGCGTAACATACAAACGGAGATGGAATAACAAACAAGAGTGATGAATGGATAGAGTGGATAATGGAGGTATACCCAGACATCACAGCAAAAACGGAGACAAAGCTAACGGAGATGGCATCAGATGCAAACTTTCCAGCAGGCGAGAGAAAATAGAAGAGGTGAAGGAAGGAGTTACATTACTACATCATAGAGATATTCACAATTAGGAGATCCAATGTGGTGGTAGTAATGATGTACAATCCCTCCTTAAACAGCAGGAGACAAAGACACGCTTAAGAGGACAACAACGCAGTGATGGTCGACACGATAACAGGGGTTTGCTAGAAGAGCCCACTCAGGCAGTGCAAAATTTCTGATCATGGGAAACTTCAACCCCAGGGAAAGTCTGGAGCCACGCAGGGAAGCAGAGGAGCAGGGGACCAGAAACAAGGTGAACTCAGTTGTTGGAGGTGGTGATGGGAAACTTGTTATGTCAGCATGTCAGGAACACAACTTGAGAGATAGGTGACAATCCAGAGATGCTGGATCTTGTACTCACCCTTAAGTGACTCTCATGTAAGGGACTGAAAATGAGAAGCCCCTCAGTACTAGCGACCACGCAATACTAAGGTTTAAACCACTTGTAGAAGTGAACATGAAGTGAAATACTGAGTGTAGGAGGGGAGAAACCTAACTTTAATGGAGGAGATGATGCAGACATAAGGCAATTCCTAAATGAACTGCCATGGGAAAGGGAGCTTTACGGAAGGACAGTAAACGAAATGGAGTATGTTGCAGGAAAGTGCTGATGATAGACGAGAAATTTATACCATGAAGTAGAAAAAAGCAAAGGTAAGAACAGAGAGAACCCATGGTTCACCAAAGGTATAGGGAAGCAGAAGATAAAAGTACAAAATAGTTGAAGAAAAATAGAAAGCAAAGAAAGCCGGAGAGTAGAGAAGCGAGCAGAAGAGCAGGAAATGAAAATGCACGCATAGGAGGGGCGAAATAAAAATTTGAGAATGACATAACATTGAAAAACCAAACCTGATGTGCAGCCACATTAGAAAGAAGACGATTGTGAAGGACCAGACAATGCAGCTGAAGAAATGGAATTTCACTGAAAATGACCAGAAAGTCTGAGAAAAGTCGAGCAATGGAATTAGGAAGTTGAGCAGAGCGTCATAGAGAAAGAGTACACGTAACGGGAGAAGAGGTGAAGCTGCTGAGCGAGAGATATACCTCAAAAGGAAAGTAACCAACAAACATCTCTATGAGTAGTGAGAGACGGAGCAGAGGAACTGTGTGAACCACTAGTAACGATCTTCAGCAAGTTAGCAAGTTAGGCGAGAGAGAGAGAGAGAGAGACACTGTTAAACTGCACATTTTCGGACTGTAAAAAGGCATTGAAAACAGTACCGCACAAGACACTGGAACAAAAGCTAGAGTATAAGGAAACAATAACATGGAAAACACTACAGTGGATCACGGAATATTTAAGAGGAAGGAAAGCACACTTTATTGTCCTGTAAGAGGTGTCGTGATGGGCGAGCGTCACGAGTGGGTTCCACAAGGGTCAGAACTGGGACCAGTAGTGTTTCTTGTGTACGTAAAGAGCATACCAAATTAAATTTAGTCAGAAATATCTCTGCTTGCTGATGCCATGAGTAGAATACAGAAGACCAGTAAAGGCTACAAATAAATCTGAACAAGCTACAGAATTGGTCAGACAAGCGGTTACTAGAAGTAACCTATACAAATGCAAAGTCATGACAAACAGGGACGAGGAAAGATGACCAGAAATGGAGCACAACCTTAGAAGGCAAAGGCCACAAACCTCCTTGAAAGAGAAGCACCTCATGGTGAGCACTGTTTGGAGCATATTACCGGAGCAACAACCAATATATGCTTCACTGTAAACACTTGATCTACACATCCCCTACCCACTCTAAAGCCTCCTTGCTCATCTGCAATCCTACTCTCTGTCTTACCGCTGCAGCAAACACGAAACTGGTAGATTTAAGGGTAACTTTCAGGAACCTCAACAAGAAGTCATTCATGACACTATATTCTGCGTTAGTCAGGTCCTTTTTGGAGTAACATCACTAGTTTGGATTCCATATCTGATAAAGCGTGGTACGAAGCTGGAAAAAGTGCAACGGTTTGTAACAAAACTAGTTTCGGGAGTTAAGGTATGAACTACGAGGAGAGACTACAAGTTATTACAAGCCAGAAGGACCAAGGGAGCCATAATTACAACATACAACATACCAAGAGAGATTGTCAGGGTGGATTGGACGAGTCTGTTTGAGAAGTGGATCTCAGGTACTCGAGGTCACAGCTGGAACTTTTTAAAACACAGATGAATCACCGGGATGTCAGGAAATACTTCTTTAGCTTTAGTGTGGTGATCAGGAAATGGAAAGGTCTAGACAGAGAAATGTTAGAGGCAGGATCCATACATAGTTTCAAGAATGTGTATAATAGAACTCACACAGTCAGGAGAGGTAGCACCCAGCAGAAAAGTAGAGCCAGGAGCCAAGGTTCAACCTCTGCAACCACAAATAGGTAAGTTCAGATAGGTGAGTACCTGCACAACACGTTCACTGATGGACGTGGTTACTGTGCACATAATCTTTATAAAAGACCTAAATATGCTTGTTTACAATTGAAAAGAAAAATAATATTAGAGTGTGTACTTGGGATATGGAGTTTACGTCCAGAGGACAACTCTGATGGTTAACCCATAGATATGTTCAGAGAAGATCTCTGATGGTTAACCCATAGATATGTTCAGAGAAGATCTCTGATGGTTAACCTAAAGATATGCTCAGAGAAGATCTCTGATGGTTAACACATAGATATGTTCAGAGAAGATCTCTGATGGTTAACACATAGATATGCTCAGAGAAGATCTCTGATGGTTAACACATAGATATGTTCAGAGAAGATCTCTGATGGTTAACACATAGATATGTTCAGAGAAGATCTCTGATGGTTAACACATAGATATGTTCAGAGAAGATCTCTGATGGTTAACACATAGATATGTTCAGAGAAGATCTCTGATGGTTAACACATAGATATGTTCAGAGAAGATCTCTGATGGTTAACACATAGATATGTTCAGAAGATCTCTGATGGTTAACACATAGATATGTTCAGAGAAGATCTCTGATGGTTAACCCATAGATATGTTCAGAGAAGATCTCTGATGGTTAACCCATAGATATGTTCAGAGAAGATCTCTGATGGTTAACCCATAGATATGTTCAGAGAAGATCTCTGATGGTTAACACATAGATATGTTCAGAGAAGATCTCTGATGGTTAACACATAGATATGTTCAGAGAAGATCTCTGATGGTTAACACATAGATATGTTCAGAGAAGATCTCTGATGGTTAACACATAGATATGTTCAGAGAAGATCTCTGATGGTTAACACATAGATATGTTCAGAGAAGATCTCTGATGGTTAACACATAGATATGTTCAGAGAAGATCTCTGATGGTTAACACATAGATATGTTCAGAGAAGATCTCTGATGGTTAACACATAGATATGTTCAGAGAAGATCTCTGATGGTTAACACATAGATATGTTCAGAGAAGATCTCTGATGGTTAACACATAGATATGTTCAGAGAAGATCTCTGATGGTTAACACATAGATATGTTCAGAGAAGATCTCTGATGGTTAACCCAAAGATATGCTCAGAGAAGATCTCTGATGGTTAACACATAGATATGTTCAGAGAAGATCTCTGATGGTTAACACATAGATATGTTCAGAGAAGATCTCTGATGGTTAACACATAGATATGTTAGAGAAGATCTCTGATGGTTAACACATAGATATGTTAGAGAAGATCTCTGATGGTTAACACATAGATATGTTCAGAAGATCTCTGATGGTTAACACATAGATATGTTCAGAGAAGATCTCTGATGGTTAACACATAGATATGTTCAGAGAAAATCTCTGATGGTTAACCCAAAGATATGCTCAGAGAAGATCTCTGATGGTTAACACATCTATATGTTCAGAGAAGATCTCTGATGGTTAACACATAGATATGTTCAGAGAAGATCTCTGATGGTTAACACATAGATATGTTCAGAGAAGATCTCTGATGGTTAACACATGGATATGTTCAGAGAAGATCTCTAATGATTAACCCATAGATATATTCAGAGAAGATCTCTGATGATTAACCCATAGATATGTTCAGAGAAGATCTCTGATGATTAACCCATAGATATGTTCAGAGAAGATCTCTGATGATTAACCCATAGATATGTTCGGAGCAGATATAGGATTTTCAACCCAAGGATCTAAAGGGCTCTTTATCCTAGGAATTAGGGCTACCCTTCTCTTAATTGGATTATACCCGATTGGTTGTGATTCTAACATCGTTATTTGACCCTTAATGTTCCAATATAGTCTGGTTTAGGGATATACATCAGACTTCTTGGTATATATGATACCACTGACAGCTGAACACTCAAACGTTCTCAGACGTGGGTGCATCTGATACCACTGACAGCTGAGGATTCAGACGTTCTCAGACTCACATCTGATTCCTGACAGAACTAAATACACAGGCGGTTTCAGATTTACGTGCATGTGATGCTATTGATAGCTGAGCATTCAATCGTTTTCAGACTTACGCACTTTTGATAGCTCTGACAGAGCTGAACGCCAAGACGTTCTCAGAAATATACAGATAACCCGAACATAAGACAAAGAAACTTAAGTCAACATTTCGATCCGACTTGGAACATTAACTAATCACACAGAAGCATGAAGGGAAGAGAGGCAGTATGTATACGAGAGGAGGTAGGGGCCGGGAGTACAGCGAGAGGAGGTAGTAGTAAACTGGTAGTGGTGGTGGTTATTGTAGAGGTAGTGGTAGTTAGTAGTAGTAGTTGTAGTAGTAGTTGTAGTAGTAATGCAACAATATTAGCGGTGTCAATAAGAAGGGAGTGGCGGTAGTGATATAAGAGGCAGATTGGAGTGTTAGTGAAGCAATAGCATTAGTAGTAGTAACATTAGCATTAGTAGTAGTAACATTAGCAGTAGTAGTAGTAACAGTAGTGTTAGTAGTAGTCTAAAGACAAGAGAAAAATAAAAAAAAGAGCACTGCTAATGGCCCACGAGAAAGGGACCAAATACTCAGGGAAAAACTCATGGAACAGAACTCACCTAAGCAGAAAGAAAAGAAAAGACAAAGAAAGTATAGGAAAGAAGAAGAGATAAGAAGAGGGGGGAGATAAAGATCAGGTCAAGTCACGAATGTTGTGAAGTTTGGAGCATTTGGCAGTGTAATGAGAGAGGAAGTCATCTACTAAACAAAAGCTGTGTATAAGAGATGCTTCGACAAGACGGCGACTGTGAAAACTAGAAGAGTAGACAGTTTTAGCAGCAAAGGATTAGTTAATAGGATGCCTGTGATCTCTAACAAGACAGAAAAGAACATTATTGGTGTTGGCAAGTCTAACACTTCTCTTGTGCTCTTTAAGTCTATCAGAAAGAGAGCGGCCAGTTCTCCAGAGTATGAGAGAGGTCTTTCATAAGTTCCATTGTCCCATGTCCGGGTTATTTGTGCATTGTTCCAGTCTCCAGTATTGTTCTCAGGAAGTCTAGTAAGAGACACAGTACACAGAGAAAATCTTAATTTTGGCGACGTTTCGCTCAGTCTTTATTAAACTTATCAGTAAACATTGCTTCTCCAAAACAGACTTTTCTGTGAATACTTTGGGTAAGTCTGGATGTCTTGCTGTTACGGAGCGCAGGATCGAGACTCCGTCACTCCTTGAGTTGAATGACCCACACGGGTCTAGCACATCGCGTAATTATGATTGTTTAACTTACAACCTCGCCAACAATGCTTGTTGCATTTAAAATCCACGCTAACAATAATTTGCATTTACAATTCTCGCCAACAATAACTGTTGCATTTGCAATCCTCGCTAATATTAACTTTTGCATTTACAGTTCTCGCCAACAAAGACTTGCATTTACAATCCTCGCCAACAAAGACTTGCATTTACAATCCTCGCCAACAATGACATGCATTTACAATCCTCGCCAACAATGATTTGCATTTACAATCCTCGCCAACAATGATTTGCATTTACAATCCTCGCCAACAATGACTTGCATTTACAATCCTCGCCAACAATGATTTGCATTTACAATCCTCGCCAACAATGATTTGCATTTACAATCCTCGCCAACAAAGACTTGCATTTACAATCCTCGCCAACAATGACTTGCATTTACAATTCTCGCCAACAATGATTTGCATTTACAATCCTCGCCAACAATGATTTGCATTTACAATCCTCGCCAACAATGATTTGCATTTACAATCCTCGCCAACAATGACTTGCATTTACAATCCTCACCAACAATGATTTGCATTTACAATCCTCGCCAACAATAACTGTTGTATTTTCTTTATCGATAAAAGTTTCGTTTGTATATTTTCCCATCATTATTTTTTCTAGTTATCCTTATTATCGTGTGTTGTTAAACGATGTGTATGTGTGTGTGTGTATGTGTGTGTATGTGTGGGTACTCACCTAGTTGTACTCACCTAGTTGTGGTTGCAGGGGTCGATTCATAGCTCCTGGCCCCGCCTCTTCACTGGCCGCTACTGGGTCACTCTCCCTGCGCTATGAGCTTTATCATACCTCTTCTTAAAGCTATGAATGGCTCTTGCCTCCACTACATCGCTTTCCAAACTATTCCACTTCCTGACTACTCTGTGACTGACGAAATACTTCCTAACATCCCTGTGATTCACCTGAGTCTTCAACTTCCAACTGTGTCCCCTTGTTGTTGTGTCCCATCTCTGGAACATTCTGTCTCTGTCCACCTTGTCAATTCCTCTCAGTATTTTATATGTCGTTATCATGTCCTCCCTATCTCTCCTGTCCACCAGTGTCGTCAGGTCGATTTCCCTTAACCTCTCCTCGTAGGACATACCACTTAGCTCCGGGACTAGTCTTGTTGCAAACCTTTGCACTTTCTCTAGTTTCTTTACGTGCTTGGCTAGGTGTGGGTTCCAAACTGGTGCTGCATACTCCAGTATGGGCCTAACGTACACAGTGTACAGGGTCCTGAACGATTCCTTATTAAGATGTCGGAATGCTGTTCTTAGGTTTGCTAGGCGCCCATATGCTGCAGCAGTTATTTAGTTGATGTGCGCCTCAGGAGATGTGCCTGGTGTTATACTCACCCCAAAGTCTTTTTCCTTGAGTGAGGTTTCTAGTCTCTGGCCCCCTAGACTGTACTCCGTCTGCGGTCTTCTTTGCCCTTCCCCAATCTTCATGACTTTGCACTTGGTGGGGTTGAACTCCAGGAGCCAATTGCTGGACCAGGTTTGGAGCCTGTCCAGATCCCTTTGTAGTTCTGCCTAGTCCTCGTCCGATGGAATTCTTCTCATCAATTTCACATCATCTGCAATCAGGGACACTTCGGAGCCTATTCCTTCTGTCATGTCGTTCACAAATGCCAGAAACAGCACTGGTCTAGGACTGACCCTTGTGGAAACCCACTCGTCACAGGCGCCCACTCTGACACCTCTCCACGTACCATGACTCGCTGCTGTCTTCCTGATAGGTATTCCCTGATCCATTAGAGTACTTTCCCTGTTATCCCTGCCTGGTCCTCCAGGGATAACAAAAACCTCCGTAGGGCCCCCCAGACCAAATGTGTCTGGCCGGAAAAACCCTAAAGACACAGGACATCCTCCCGCCCCCGTAGGGCCCCCCAGACCAAATGTGTCTGGCCAAAAAACCCCGTAGGGCCCCCCAGCTTTTGCACTAAACTCTTGTGTGGAACTGTGTCAAACGCCTTCTTACAGTCCAAGAAAATGCAATCTACCCACACCTCTCTCTCTTGTCTTACTGCTGTCACCCTGTCGTAGAACTCCAGTAGGTTTGTGACACAGGATTTCCCGTCCCTGAAACCGTGTTGGCTGTCGTTGATAAGCTCATTCCTTTCTAGGTGCTCCACCACTCTTCTCCTGATAATCTTCTCCATGACTTTGCATGCTATACATGTCAGTGACACTGGCCTGTAGTTTAGTGCTTCATGTCTGTCTCATTTTTCAAAAATGGGGACTACATTTACTGTCTTCAATATCCCAGGTAATCTCTTTGTTTCTATAGATGCGTTGAATATTGTTGTTAGTGGTACACATAGCGCCTCTGCTCCCTCTCTCAGGACCCATGGAGAGATGTTGTCCGGCCCATCGCCTTTGAGGCATCTAACTCACTCAGCAGCCTCTTCACTTCTTCCTCGGTTGCATGTATTGTGTCCAACACTTGCTGGTGTACCCCACCTCTGTGTGTACTCACCTAATTGTACTCACCTAATTGTGGTTGCAGGGGTCGAGACTCAGCTCCTGGCCACGCCTCTTCGCTGTCTGCTACTGGGTCTCTGCTCTCCCTGCTCCATGAGCTTTATCATACCTTGTCTTAAAACTATGTATGGTTCCCGCCTCCACTATATCGTTCGCTAGACTATTCCACTTCCTGACTACTCTATGGCTGAAGAAATGCTTCCTAACATCCCTTTGACTCATCTGAGTCTTCAGCTTCCAGTTGTGTCCCCTTGTTTCTGTGTTCCCTCTCTTGAACATTCTGTCACTATCCACCTTGTCGATTCCCCTCAGTATTTTGTATGTCGTTATCATGTCTCCTCTAACCCTTCTGTCCTGTGTGTGTGTGTACGTGTGTGTGTGTGTGTGTGTGTGTGTGTGTGTTTGTGTGTGTGTGTGTGTGTGTGTATATGTGTGTGTGTGTGTGTGTTTAATTTTCGTATCTATTATTATTATTATTATTATTAATATTTTACTCTTTTTGAAACGCTGAATTCGCAAAATAGCGTCTGTGAAATGGGAGGCAATCATTGTTTGATCCGAGGAACGGGTGGCTATCTTCGTGAGTCATAGTTGTCAACAGTAATCATCAGAGCATCGTCGTTCATATCTGAAGTTATCTATGATAACTGAATTATAGATACTGGCTGAAGTTATCACAGTCAACTGAATTAAAACAAGAGTGTAGACACAGCTAAAATTTTCTACTTGAAACGAGGTTTCGCCGACATATATGTAGACAAAGATTCAAGTAGCAGACCTGTTATTGGGAAAACGTTTCGCCCTGTGTAGAGCTTTGTTAAGTCTTACAGAAGTTGCAGTTAATACACAGGTATCATTGCAATAATGGTAATACAATGCCGATAAGGTCAGGAATTAGACACATATGATGCTATTGGGTAACTTTATTTGAAGACCTTTCTCCAACCAGTGGCTTATCAGTTCAGTACTGAACTGTACACAGAAGACAGTAGAAGGAAAGGTAATTAGTCCCTCAACCTTGCAGGATAATACACAGATGACAGTAGAAGAGGAGGTAATCAGTCCCTCAACCTTGCAGGATAATACACAGAAGACAGTAGAAGAGGAGGTAATCAGTCCCTCAACCTTGCAGGATAATACACAGAAGACAGTAGAAGAGGAGGTAATCAGTCCCTCAACCTTGCAGAACAATTGCTCCTCCACTGGCACTATCGATCCAGTGGCCTGACCTACAATTTTCACGGTGGTCCTGGATCAGGCGACCGCCATCCACTACAACCCTTTCTTAAAGACACCTACTTCCTCTTTCCTTCCATCAGTACGGTATGTATCTTTGTAGTAACCACTTCATGACGTGTTGAAGCCCTACACAGGGCGAAACGTTGTCCCACTTACAGCTTATTCCGCAACTTGTGTCTCTGCCTTCATCAAGTTGCCAAAAATATATCGAAATTGTCTCAAAGTACTGCGAGTCTTCAAGCGAAAAGTTTTGCTGTTACGGTGAAGGTAATTACCTGCTTAATGTGCTTTTCTGCTCAATCTGTTCCGAGATGTTTAACACGAAGTTCTATCTCTTTATATATATATATATATATTTTTTTTTTTTTTTAAATTGACTTATTTTGGTCTGCGTGCTTGTTTATTTCTTGTGCTTCCTTTGCGTGCTCGTCTTTCTCTCTCTCTCTCTCTCTGCAGAAATAATTTTAGTTGGTGTTGGATCCCTGGCATAGAGAAAGTGACACACACACACACACACACACACACACACACACACACACACACACACACACACACACACACAAACACACACACACACACCTGTCAATCTCTACACTGAAGAAGGGTCTCTGCAGCAAGGTAGTCCCTGCGTGGAGACCTGAGGCTGGGGGTAGTAGATCCCTTGTTATGGTGTAACCCATGGTGTTACGTCTACTGGAACCCCTGTGATGGTGGAACCCCTGTGATGGTGGAACCCCTGTGATAGTAGAACCCCTGTGATAGTGGAACCCCTGTGATGGTGGAAACCCTGTGATGGTGGAACCCCTGTGATGGTGGAACCCCTGTGATGGTGGAACCACTGTGATGGTGGAACCCCTGTGATGGTGGAACCCCTGTGATGGTGGAACCCCTGTGATGGTGGAACCCCTGTGATAGTGGAACCCCTGTGATGGTGGAACCCCAGTGATGGTGGAACCCCTGTGATGGTGGAACCCCTGTGATGGTGGAATCCCTGTGATGGTGGAACCCCTGTGATGGTGGAACCCCTGTGATGGTGGAACCCCTGTGATAGTGGAACCCCTGTGATAGTGGAACCGCTGTGATAGTGGAACCCCTGTGATGGTGGAACCCCAGTGATGGTGGAATCCCTGTGATGGTGGACCCCTGTGATGGTGGAATCCCTGTGATGGTGGAACCCCTGTGATGGTGGAACCCCTGTGATGGTGGAACCCCTGTGATGGTGGAACCCCTGTGATGGTGGAAACCCTGTGATGGTGGAACCCCTGTGATGGTGGAACCCTTGTGATGGTAGAACCCTTGTGATGGTAGAACCCTTGTGATGGTAGAACCCCTGTGATAGTGGAACCCCTGTGATGGTGGAACCCCTGTGATGTGGAACCTGTGATGGTGGAACCCCGTGATGGTGGAACCCCTGATGTGGAACCTGTGATGGTGGAATCCCTGTGATGGTGGAACTGTGGTGGAACCCCTGTGATGGTGGAATCCCTGTGATGGTGGAACCCCTGTGATGGTGGAACCCCTGTGATGGTGGAACCCCTGTGATGGTGGAACCCCTGTGATAGTGGAACCCCTGTGATGGTGGAACCCCTGTGATGGTGGAACCCCAGTGATGGTGGAACCCCTGTGATGGTGGAACCCCTGTGATGGTGGAACCCCTGTGATGGTGGAACCCCTGTGATGGTGGTGGAACCCTGTGATGGTGGAACCTCCCTGTGATGGTGGAACCCCTGTGATGGTGGAGAACCCTGTGATGGTGGAACCCTGTGATTGGTGTGGAACCCTTGTGATGGTAGAACCCTTGTGATGGTAGAACCCTTGTGATGGTAGAACGTCCCTTGTGGGATAGTGGAACCCTGTGATGGTGGAACCCCTGTGATGGTGGAACCCTGTGATGGTGGAACTTGTCCTGTGATGGTGGAACCCTGTGATGGTGGAACCCTGTGATGGTGGAACCCTGTGATGGTGGAACTGTAGGTAACCCCTGTGATGGTGGAACCCTGTGATGGTGGAACCCTGTGTAGTGGAACCCCTGTGATGGTGGAACCCCTGTGATGGTGGAACCCCAGTGATGGTGGAACCCCTGTGATGGTGGAACCCCTGTGATGGTGGAACCCCAGTGATGGTGGAACCCTTGTGATGGTAGAACCCCTGTGATAGTGGAACCCCTGTGATGGTGGAAACCCTGTGATGGTGGAACGACTGTGATGGTGGAACCCCTTTGATGGTAGAACCCTTGTGATGGTAGAACCCTTGTGATGGTAGAACCCTTGTGATGGTAGAACCCTTGTAATGGTAGAACACCTGTGATTGTAGAACCCGTTGTTTTATCAGTAGTGGAACTCTAGTCTTCGTGGTAGTGGCTCTGGAACCTTGGTGTTACTGGTAGCGTAACACTTGTCTTGGTGTTACTGGTAGTGTAACACTTGTCTTGGTGTTACTGGTAGTGTAACACTTGTCTTGGTGTTACTGGTAGTGTAACACTTGTCTTGGTGTTACTGGTAGTGTAACACTTGTCTTGGTGTTACTGGTAGCATAACAATTGTCTTGGTGTTACTGGTAGTGTAACACTTGTCTTGGTTTTACTCGTAGTATAACACTTATATTGGTGTTACTGGTAGTGTAACACTTGTCTTGGTGTTACTGGTAGTGTAACACTTGTCTTGGTGTTACTGGTAGTGTAACACTTGTCTTGGTGTTACTAGTAGCATAACACTTGTCTTGGTGTTACTGGTAGTGTAACACTTGTTTTAGCGTTACTGGTAGTGTAACACTTGGCTTGGTGTTACTGGTAGTGTAACACTTGTCTTGGTGTCACTGGTAGTGTAACACTTGTCTTGGTGTTACTGGTAGTGTAACACTTGTCTTGGTGTTACTGGTAGTGTAACACTGCTGGTCCATTCTTGGCACTGTTTTACACTGTGGTGAGCACTGCTGGTCCATACTTGGCACTGTGGTGAGCACTGCTGGCCCATACTTGGCACTGTGGATCACTGTGGTGAGCACTGCTGGCCCATACGTGGCACGGTGTATCACTGTGGTGAGCACTGCAGGCCAATACTTGGCACTGTGGATCACTGTGGTGAGCACTGCTGGCCCATACTTGGCACTGTGGATCACTGTGGTGAGCACTGCAGGCCCATACTTGGCACTGTGGATCACTGTGGTGAGCACTGCAGGCCCATACTTGGCACTGTGGATCACTGTGGTGAGCACTGCAGGCCCATACTTGGCACTGTGGATCACTGTGATGAGCACTGCTGGTCCATACTTGGCACTGTGGATCACTGTGGTGAGCACTGCAGGCCCATACTTGGAACGTCATTCTCAAACTTAATCTTTCTCACTCATGTATTTGTCAAACTTATTTTTTTATAAAGCATATACAGAATGTTTCTTCAGTAACTACCTGATAGAAAGTTGCCCTAGTCAACAGGTGTTGCTGCACCTGGCGAAACGTTTCCTTACTAAACGTCTTGATCAGTTCATACGACTCTTGTGCCTTCAGATGTTTTCCTATAACCTTTATAAATGAGAATATATAAAACTCGGTTATTGGTGATAATATATAGAAATTATTTATTACCATGGGAGTTACAGGGCTAGTTAACACATCTAGTTAACACATCAAGTTAACAAATCTAGTTAACACATCTAGTTAACACATCAAGTTAACACATCAAGTTAACACATCAGACATAATTAGTTGTTTTCTTCGTAGCTGTCAACACATGGAGAGTGGGTGCCAGGGGTAGGGCTATGAAGGGAAGGTGGGAGGAGCAGGACTAGGAAGGGAAGGTGGGAGGAACAGGGCTAGGAAGGAAGGGTACCAGGAGCAGGGCTGGGAAAAGTGGGTACCAGGAGCAAGGCTAAGAAAGAAGAGTACCAGGACCAAGGCCAGAACGGAGGGTTCCGGGGGTAGGGCCAGAATGGAAGGGTGCCAGGAGAAGGGTCAAGAAGGGAGGGTGCCAGGAGCAAGGCCAGGAAGGGAGGGTGCCAGGGACAGGGCCAGGAAGGGAGGGTGCCAGGAACAGGAAGGAAGTTTGCCAGGGGCAGGAACGGGAAGGAAGAGTGCCAAAGGCAGGGCCAGGAAAGTAGGGTGCCAGGGACAGAAAGGAAGCTTGCCAGGGGCAGGGACGGGAAGGAAGGGTGCCAGGGGCAGGGCTAGGAAGGAAGGTTGCCAGGGGCAGGGCTAGGAAAGCAGGGTGCCAGGGGCAGGGCTAGGAAGGGAGGGTGCCAGGGGCAGGGCCACACCGTCTCAACCTGCTGCTCCCAGCTTAAAGGTGCTGGCTGCAGACGACTTCACTCTCCCTCTCTTTCTCTCTCTCTCTTCTCTCTTTCTCCCTCCCTCTCTATCTCTCTCTTACTCTTTCATTTATCCCTCCCTGTTGTACTCTTTCTCATTCTCCCTTCTTACTCTCCCTCTCCCTTTTACTTTTCTTCCCTCATTTTCCCATCCTTCTCTTTCCATTACTCATCCCCTCTCGTCATTCTTCCATCCTCCTTCTCCCCTCTCACTCTGTACTCAATCTCCTCCTAATGAACCCTGGTTCTATCTCTCGGTCTCTCTCTCCTTCCTTTGTTTATCCCTCTCCATCTTCCTCTTATTTCCCTCCCTTCTCTCTCTTCCTCTTATTTCCCTCCCTTCTCTCTCTCTTCCTCTTATTTCCCTCCCTTCTCTCTCTCTTCCTCTTATTTCCCTACCTTCTCTCTCTCTCTCTCTCTCTCTCTCTCTCTCTCTCTCTCTCTCTCTCTCTCTCTCTCTCTCTTAAACCGGAAGGATCTTCTGGATTAAGGATAAGACTTCATAATAAGTATTTACATGGTAAATACTGGCATCCTACCTCGGCTCTAACCATAACTTTATGTAAAGCTGTGTACTTAATAATAAACCACGTACATTTTTACTTAATATACAGCTATGCATTTTTATAAACCACGTACAAGGTCATTTAATATAATTGTATGCTTTTAAATCACGTACATGTTTAGTTAATATACAGCAATGTTCTTCATATAGCAAGCACATGGTCATATATATATATATATATATATATATATATATATATATAATATATATACATGTATATATATATATATATACATGTATATATATATATAATATATATATATATATATATATATAATATATATATATATATATATATATATATATATATATATATAAACACGTGCATAATTATTAATATACAGCTATGTACTTATAAACCTCGTTACCTAATATACAGTAGCCGTCATTAATATGCACACCCCTGGAGTACGCCTTCATTAATATGCACACCCCTGGAGTACGCCTGCACCACAGACTATTTACCTGACCGATTTGAAAAGTGCTAAGTAAACTTAACCTAACCTTACCTAACCTGCCGTACTACCAAAGACACAGATAATTGGCTAGAGTAATGTGGTTTTTCTGTACTTTAATGACTGTCCTGGACGTTTAATGGACATCAGTCCGATTGAGAACGTTTGAAAACGTATTACGCGTCAGTTTCGTGGCACGGGAGGTGTCCCCTGACTTCTAAATCTGAAGTGCCGTTAAGCGGATGTGGGAGGGTATTGACTCTTCTGTCCTCCGTAAGTTCGCCTTATCAGTGCCTAGGAGACTTACGGAGTGCATCAATAGGAAGGGTAAACCGTGGAACCGGTGGGAGTTTGAGACCATGGCAAGTGCGTAACCCATTCGGCCAACTGGCTCTGTGTGTGTATATATATATATAATATTTCGTGAGTCCGTTAGGAAGGGTAATCCTACGGAATGCTAGTTTAAGTGAGCAACACACACATATTTCAGGTTTTTTTTATTTCCGGGACAAAAGATTATGGTGAAAGGTCTCGTTTTCTGTGAGCTGTTTATGCGCGTGCATATTTATGGTGCCTGCTGTACTGCTGTGTACTTTATAAACCACGTACATGGTCATTTAATATGGCTGAGTACTTTATAATCCACGTACATGGTCACTTAATATAGCTGTGTAGTTTATAAATCATGTACATGTTTACGGCATATAACTGTGCACTTTATAAGCTACTTACATGGTTACTTGATATATCTGTAACCATCTGTGACGTACTTGGTCACTTAATAAAGCTGTCTTTATAAACCACGTACGTTATCGCCTAAAGTAGCTGTGTACCTCACAAACCACGTACATTGGTCTCTTAATATGTAACTGTGCACTTATTGACAAATCATGTATATAAACACTTAATATATCATTATTTTTTTTTTTTTTTTTTATTAACACATCGGCCGATTCCCACCAAGGCAGGGTGGCCCGAAAAATAAAACTTTCATCATCATTCACTCCATCACTGTCTTGCCAGAGGGGTGCTTTACACTACAGTTATAAAACTGCAACATTAACACCCCTCCTTCAGAGTGCCGGCACTGTACTTCCCATCTCCAGGACTCAAGTCCAGCCTGTCGGTTTCCCTGAATCCCTTCATAAATGTTACTTTGCTCACACTCCAACAGCACGTCAAGTATTAAAAACCATTTGTCTCCATTCACTCCTATCAAATATGCTCACACATGCTTTCTGGAAGTCCAAGCCCCTCGCACACAAAACCTCATTTACCCCCTCCCTCCAACCTTTCCTAGGCCGACCCCTACCTCGTCTTCCCTCCACTACAGATTTATACACTCTCGAAGTCATTCTGTCTCGTTCCATTCTCTCTACATGTCCGAACCACCTCAACAACCCTTCCTCAGCCCTCTGGATAATAGTTTTGGTAATCTCACACCTCCTCCTAATTTCCAAACTCCGAATTTTCTGCATTATATTCACACCACACATTGACCTCAGACATGACATCTCCACTGCCTCCAGCCTTCTCCTCGTTGCAACATTCATCACCCATGCTTCACACCCATATAAGAGTGTTGGTATAACTATACTCTCATACATTCCCCTCTTTACTTCCATGGACAAAATTCTTTGTCTCCACAGACTCCGAAGTGCACCACTCACCCTTTTCCCCTCATCAATTCTGTGATTCACCTCATCCTTCACAGACCCATCTGCTGACATGTCCACTTCTAAATATCTGAATACATTCACCTCCTCCATACTCTCTCCCTCCAATCTGATATCCAATCTTTCGTCACCTAATCTTTTTGTTATCCTCATCACCTTACTCCTTCCTATATTCACTTTCAATTTTCTTCTTTTATATGCCCTACCAAATTCATCCACCAGCCTCTGCAACTTCTCTTCAGAATCTCCCAAAAGCACAGTGTCATCAGCAAAGAGCAACTGTGACAACTCCCACTTTGTATTTGATTCTTTATCTTTTAACCCCACACCTCTTGCCAAGACCCTCGCATTCACTTCTCTTACAACCCCATCTATAAATGTATTGAACAACCACGGTGACATCACACATCCTTGTTTAAGGCTTACTTTTACTGGGAAATAATCTCCCTCTCCCCTACACACTCTAACCTGAGCCTCACTATCCTCATAAAAGCTCTTCACTGCTTTCAGTAACCTACCTCCTATTCCATACACCTGCAACATCTGCCACATTGCCCCCCTATCCACCCTATCATACGCCTTTTGCAAATCCATAAATGCCACAAAAATTTCTCTACCCTTATCTAAATACTGTTCACCTATATGTTTCACTGTAAACATTTGGTATACACCCCCCCTACCTTTCCTAAAGCCCCCTTGTTCATCTGCTATCCTGCTCTCTGTCTTACTCTTAATTCTTTCAATATTACCTCTACCATACACTTTACCAGGTATACTCAACAGACTTATTCCCCTGTAATTTTTGCACTCTGTTTTGTTCCCTTTACCTTTATACAAAGGAACTATACACACTCTCTGCCAATCCCTAGGTACCTTACCCTCTTCCATACATTTATTAAATAATAGCACCAACCACTCCAAAACTATATCCCCGCCTGCCTTTAACATTTCTATCTTTATCCCATCAATCCCAGCTGCCTAACCCCCTTTCATTCTACCCACTGCCTCACGAACTTCCCCCACACTCACAACTGGCTCTTCCCCACTCCTACAAGATGCTATTCCTCCTTGCCCTATACACGAAATCACAGCTTCCCTGTCTTCATCAACATTTAACAACTCCTTAAAATATTCTCTCCATCTTCCCGATACCTCTAACTCTCCATTTAATAACTCTCCTCTCCTATTTTTAACTGTCAAATCCATTTGTTCCCTAGGCTTCCTCAACTTATTAATCTCACTCCAAAACTTTTTCTTATTTTCAACAAAATTTGTTGATAACATCTCACCCACTCTCTCATTTGCTCTCTTTTTACATTGCTTCACCACTCCCTTAACCTCTCTTTTTCTCTCCATATACTCTTCCCTCTTTGCATCACTTCTACTTTGTAACAACCTCTCATATGCTAACTTTTTCTCCCTTACTACTCTCTTTACATCAACATTCCACCAATCGCTCTTCTTCCCTCCCGCACCCACTTTCCTGTAACCACAAACTTCTGCTGAACACTCTAACACTACATTCTTAAACCTACCCCATACATCTTCAACCCCGTTGCCTGTACTCTCACTATCCCATCTATCCTCCAATAGTTGTTTATATCTTACCCTAACTGCCTCCTCTTTTAGTTTATAAACCTTCACCTCTCTCTTGCTTACTGCTTCTATTTTCCTTGTATCCCATCTACCTTTTGCTCCCACTGTAGCTACAACTAAAAAGTGATCTGATATATCTGTGGCCCCTCTATAAACATGTACATCCTGAAGTCTACTCAACAGTCTTTTATCTACCAATGCGTAGTCCAACAAACTACTGTCATTACGCCCTACATCATATCTTGTATACTTATTTATCCTCTTTTTCTTAAAATATGTATTACCTATAACTAAACCCCTTTCTATACAAAGTTCAATCAAAGGGCTCCCATTATCATTTACACCTGGCACCCCAAACTTACCTACCACATACTATCTACATGTTTCTCCTACGTTAGCATTTAGATTCCCTACCACAATTACTCTCTCACTTGGTTTAAAAGTCCCTATACATTCGCTTATCATCTCCCAAAATCTCTCTCTCTCCTCTACACTCCTCTCTTCTGCATGTGCATACACGCTTATTATGACCCACTTTTCGCATCCGACCCTTATTTTAATCCACATAATCCTTGAATTTACACATATATGTTCCCTCTTCTCCTTCCATAACTGATCCTTCAACATTATTGCTACCCCTTCCTTAGCTCTAACTCTCTTAGATACTCCTGACTTAATCCCATTTATTTCTCCCCACTGAAACTCGCCTACCCCCTTCAGCCTTGTTTTGCTTAGGGCCAGGACATCCAACTTCTTTTCATTCATAACATCAGCCATCATCTCTTTCTTATCATCCGCACTACATCCACGCACATTCAAACACCCCAGTTTTATAAAGTTTTTCTTCCTCTCTTTTTTAGTAAATGTGTACAAGAGAAGGGGTTACTAGCCCATTGCTCCCGGCATTTTAGTCGCCTCATACGACACGCACGGCTTACGGAGGAAAGATTCTTTTCCACTTCCCCATGGACAATAGAGGAAATAAAGAAGAACAAGAACTATTAAGAAAAAAAGAAAAACCTAGATGTGTGTATGTATATATATGCATGTGTATGCCAGTGTAGTGTGACCTAAAGTGTAAGTAGAAGTAGCAAGATATACCTGTTATCCAGCGTGTTTATGAGACAGAAAAAGACACCAGCAATCCTACCATCATGTAAAACAGTTTCAGGTTTCTATTTCACAGTCACCTGGCAGGATGGAGGGGCAACTAGTACCCTCCCTGGGTGGTTGCTGTCTACCAACCTACTACCTATATCATTATACGAAGTAATAAACCACGTCCAGTCAATTAATACAGTTGTGTACTTGATAGTAAACTAGATACAGTAAGTTAATATAGCTGTGTACTTTATAATAAACCACGTACATAGTCCACGTTAGAAACATTGGGCGTGTTTCCTTACACCGGTTTTCTATGTTCACCCATCAGTAAAATAGGTACCTGGGTGTTAGTCGACTGGTGTGGGTCGCATCCTGGGACAAAACTGACCTAATTTGCCCGAAATGCTCTGCATAACAAGCGGCTTTCTATATAGTAGTATGTCACTGATGTCAGCTAGGCCTGTATACCTTGTATTATGTACTTGTAGTAAATAAAGATATTATTATTATTATTATTATTATCTGTGAGCCAGAGATTGGAGGAGAAAACGCTGATGAGCAAATCTCTACGTCCTCGCATTAAAGAGAGGTTTAAAGAGAGACGTCGTTTTAAAGAGAACTTTAGAGTCATATGTTCATGCTTTAAAAAGCGCAGCTTTATAGCGAGATGTTGCTGTTGTTTATAACAGACCTTTAGAAAGAGAGAGAGGCATTGCAGCTTTAGAACTGGACATTTGTCGTTTTCAGCAGACCGTAGAGCAAAATGTCGCTTTAAAGAGAGCTTGAACAGATTTTTTTTCTTTCTGTCCAAACCTTGCATCGACAAGTAACAGTGACATCGCGCGATGTCACTGTTACAAAAGTTACCTCGCAAGAGGTGTCTGTGTCACCTGAAGTTCAGGTGACTCGACACTCAGACGAGTGTGAAGGTGCCTCGGCACAGTAGCGATGACGCCTTAGGTGACATGACACTTCTCAGCTGATGTGGACCTCAGTTGGAGGATGAAATGTACTGTGAAGTTTCTGTTCTTGTTTTTTTTATTCGAGTGAATTCCTGAATGAAGGATGGAAAGTATGATAGTGTAGCATGGTAGGTATTGCCCACGAACATGGTAGTGTAGGATGGCAGGTATTGCCCACAAGTATGGTAGTGGGGGATGGCAGGTATTGCCCACTAGAATGGCGTGGTAATAGTCGTCAAGAAGTCGTGGGTTGCATATATTGAAAGCCCTGAGGATGAAACCAGTGAGGGTGAGAAAAGGCCCTTTGGATCCTTGTTTTTTAATAGTGGGATTTCTGCAGCCCTGAAATTAGAAAATGTTTTTGACTGAGAGAAGTTAAGAAGAGAAGTGTATCATCTTGTTCCACTTCAAGGATGAATTGAATGTAGGGGTTCACTCTGCCAAGGTGGTCACAGACGAGTTCCAGGTTAAAACGCCCAAGTGTGATTACATAAGATTATCAACGTATCGTTGTCAAATCACGGTGAAAGATCTGATGTCTGTAAAATATTGTTTTTAGCAACTCCACGTACAAGTCGGTGATTACAACACTGAAGGGAGACCACATAGCCATCCCGAACGTCTGTCTGTAAGAAGTGTTCTTAAAGGTAAACTAATTCAATTTAGTGCAGAGGCTGATGAGTTCAACGAAGTTATTTGTAAGGGAATATTAAGGTTTGGTTGTAGCTTTCTGTCGAGTACAGAGATCACTGCATCAGCGAGGACACATGTAAACAGAGATATGACGTTCAAACGAGCCATTTTTTTGTTGATACCAGTGAGTGGTAAATTCGAACGACATAGTTGGGTATTGATTACCACACATGTGCAACAGTGTGGTAGTTTTAATATAGAAACGTTTCGTCTGCTCAGCAGGTTTCTTTTGTCGAATATGGAGATGACTTTAATACTGAAGACCGTAAAAGATCTTGAGAGACAAATATTGGATGATCAGTCCCTCATCAGCCTTGAAGAAGTTGTTGTTTTGAGGTATTTAGTCCCTAAATCTCGAAAAGCGTTTAGCTTCAAAGCTTCGATCAATATGAAGCTCAGGCATACGAACGGAATAGTACTAGGTATTGGTAATGGTGCCCAGGAATTTATGGGACTCAATAAGTCCCAATTTGCCAATTGATATGGATTTCCGTTCAATTACCAAAGAATGACTCATCGGTTTAAGAATATTGATGTTGCTACATTCCATAATATAGACTGCTAAGGCTTCAAATATAAAAATTGGTGCAAAAATGTATGGTGCAATTACATGTGATTTGGTTTATAATCCAATAATCTGTTTCGGGGTTTCGAATCCAGTGACAGTGGTCTTGAAATTTCGAATAATTTAAGATGCACAAAAAAACGTTATTTGACTCTAAGGTATTGGGGCTGAAAACGACCATGATTATAATAATAATCGACAAGCTAAAGTTTCCAAGATTTATATACACATTTTGCGAATATGTATACAATATATAAGTAGCATACAAGTATAATAAATTTACCTGTCATGACTCACAAAATGAATAATTCATTGACATGTGAGTTTTAGGATTCATCAGCCATGGGATTAAACCCCATCCCCATCGTTTCCTGACTTAAATTTACCTATAATGATTCAACCCGAGGCTTCTTTGCTTGTCTCTAGTATTCCACTTCTGGAGCATTTATTGTTACTGTCCAGCAGTAATCTGCTGTCAGTGATGATCTCCATTCCCCATGGTAGTGTTTCTCCATGACAAAGTTGTCCTGGTGTAAACGTTCGTCATGACCATCACTGACAGCTCTGCAGTTGACCGGAAAAAAAAAAACTATGTGCGAATGGAGAAAAATGTATAGTTGAAGAAATATTACAGTTCGTTTTTGAGGGACAAGAACAGATTTTCCACTAGCTCCTTGTAATTGTCAGCTTTGGTGTTTCAGAGAAAATTAGTTGCTACTAACTGTACGCATTAGGCCCATTTTGCTCCTCACATTGTCAGGGTCACACTCTAAGAAGCTCGCGGCTCTGTGAGCCAACATAAACAACCTCCTTGATTTTATCTTCATTGAGCCTTGGGAATTTACCACCGAGGTCCTTACGGGTTGTTCTCGTTTAATTCATAGCCTTAACAAACATTCTCATGAAGTTTAGTCTGACACATGTACACTGTATGACTTAGGGGAATGAACTGATGCAATCCAGTTAGTGAAGTACTCCCTCAGTTACGAGAGGTAAATCCGTTTTCTGTCAAAAACATAAACACTGCCCAAAACAGAGTAAGGTACACAGTTAGCGGTCCATTCAGTACATGTTCCCATCCACATCCAAAAATGAGAAAAAACTTTGAAAAAGGAGCTACTAATTAGATGTATACAAAATTGTGTGTATTAAACAGTTACGCATTGTGGGGTTTCAATCAAAAACTTTCTCCATTATATGGGTTACTTACCCTTCACGAGTCAAGGACAACAACAACTAATCTTGAGTTGGTAGATTTTTAAATAGAGCCAATTTTGCACTTTCTTTTTCATCGTTTCCGTATTTAGCGACCTAAAATTAGTAAAGAATAACTAAATTTATTTCCAAAGCATTTTGGCTGTAAACCAGTGTTTTCATTGCAAAGGTTTTGTAACCAGTATTTAGTGTCGTTGTCTCTTACACAATCCACTGGTCAACAAAGGTTTCGGTTCACCTTTAAAAACTTGTTTCTAACTAATGTTGCGACGGTGAATTTAAATCTGAATTTGGTCTTGCTCCAACACGTTCAGTTTCTGTGAAATAGAACCCCCAAGATGAACTATTTCACCAAGATAGCCATTAGAACCCCCATGATGAACTATTTCGCCAAGATAGCCATTAGAACCCCCATGATGAACTATTTCACCAAGATAGCCATTAGAACCCCCATGATGAACTATTTCACCAAGATAGCCATTAGAACCCCCACGATGAACTATTTCACCAAGATAGCCATTAGAACCCCCATGATGAACTATTTCACCAAGATAGCCATTAGAACCCCCATGATGAACTATTTCACCAAGATAGCCATTATGGACAGGAGATATCAGGGAAACCTGAGGATCACTTTAATGGTCGACTACTGCTGGACACTGCTGCTGGACACTACTGCTGGACACTGCTGCTGGACACTACTGCTGGACACTACTGCTGGACACTGCTGCTGGACACTGCTGCTGGACACTACTGCTGGACACTACTGCTGGACACTGCTGCGGGACACTACTGCTGGACACTGCTGCTGGACACTGCTGCTGGACACTGCTGCTGGACACTGCTGCTGGACACTGCTGCTGGACTCTGCTGCTGGACACTACTGCTGGACACTACTGCTGGACACTGCTGCTGGACACTGCTGCTGGACACTACTGTTGGACACTGCTGCTGGACACTTCTGCTGGACACTGCTGCTGGACACTGCTGCTGGACACTACTGCTGGACACTGCTGCTGGACACTGCTGCTGGACACTGCTGCTGGACACTACTGCTGGACACTACTGCTGGACACTGCTGCTGGACACTGCTGCTGGACACTACTGCTGGACACTGCTGCTGGACACTACTGCTGGACACTACTGCTGGACACTGCTGCTGGACACTGCTGCTGGACACTGCTGCTGGACACTGCTGCTGGACACTGCTGCTGGACACTGCTGCTGGACACTACTGCTGGACACTACTGCTGGACACTACTGCTGGACACTACTGCTGGACACTGCTGCTGGACACTGCTGCGGGACACTGCTGCTGGACACTGCTGCTGGACACTACTGCTGGACACTGCTGCTGGACACTGCTGCTGGACACTGCTGCTGGACACTACTGCTGGACACTACTGCTGGACACTACTGCTGGACACTACTGCTGGACACTGCTGCTGGACACTGCTGCTGGACACTACTGCTGGACACTACTGCTGAACACTACTGCTGGACACTACTGCTGGACACTACTGCTGGACACTGCTGCTGGACACTACTGCTGGACACTTCTGCTGGACACTACTGCTGGACACTACTGTTGGACACTACTGCTGGACACTTCTGCTGGACACTACTGCTGGACACTACTGCTGGACACTACTGCTGGACACTACTGCTGGACACTACTGCTCGACACTACTGCTGGACACTACTGCTGGACACTGCTGCTGGACACTACTGCTGGACACTGCTGCTGGACACTACTGCTGGACACTGCTGCTGGACACTACTGCTGGACACTGCTGCTGGACACTACTGCTGGACACTGCTGCTGGACACTGCTGCTGGACACTGCTGCTGGACACTGCTGCTGGACACTGCTGCTGGACACTGCTGCTGGACACTACTGCTGGACACTACTGCTGGACACTACTGCTGG
>WNWK01001316.1:135000-187500 GCA_009830355.1 Cherax destructor
CTACCTTTAGTGTATCTATCTATATATCTATTTATTTATTTATCCATGTAATTACTCATAGAATAAGAGAGATATGCACCACTATGTTTAGCCAGCCTGCATGTATACCTCAGTGACAACCTACACTACAAGAGCTTTCCCGCAGATTAACGTCTATAAATACACCACTCACTGAGGGAGAGACTGAGAGAGAGACCTTTCTATAACCGCTCACACTGACCTTTGCTTCGTGACCCCTACAGGCTTAGAGCTTCTTCCCATGAGTATATATTGTGTGACAAATGACATACGTGTCATAGGTGGCACATGTGACATTGACTGGTGACATTGTGTACTTTGAAATGCCATCCACGTTTGTAATAACTATGTATCAAGTGAAAAATTATTGTTATTATATGACAGGTAACCAGTATGACTGACAGTTTCAGAGGTAGCGCTATCAGCTCACAAGCGAAGCATCGAAGTTCGATCTCGGTACAGATGAAGACGTAATGAGCAGTCTCTCACACCTGATGTCTCCTGGTCAAGTAAGCATTAATAACGAACCTGGGTGTTAGTCAGCTGTTATAGGTCGCATCCCGGGAAGGCAGGGATGGTATTCCTAACATGGTGATGGATTGTAAAATGTGACGTAGCGGGATAACAGCTTGTCAGTGAGCTGAGACTGGATAACAGCTCTTAGCTTGTCAGTGAGCTGAGACTGGATAACAGCTCTTAGCTTGTCAGTGAGCTGAGACTGGATAACAGCTCTTAGCTTGTCAGTGAGCTGAGACGAGATAACAGCTCTTAGCTTGTCAGTGAGCTGAGACTGGATAACAGCTCTTAGCTTGTCAGTGAGCTGAGACGGGATAACAGCTCTTAGCTTGTCAGTGAGCTGAGACTGGATAACAGCTCTTAGCTTGTCAGTGAGCTGAGACTGGATAACAGCTCTTAGCTTGTCAGTGAGCTGAGACTGGATAACAGCTCTTAGCTTGTCAGTGAGCTGAGACGGGATAACAGCTCTTAGCTTGTCAGTGAGCTGAGACTGGATAACAGCTCTTAGCTTGTCAGTGAGCTGAGACTGGATAACAGCTCTTAGCTTGTCAGTGAGCTGAGACTGGATAACAGCTCTTAGCTTGTCAGTGAGCTGAGACGAGATAACAGCTCTTAGCTTGTCAGTGAGCTGAGACTGGATAACAGCTCTTAGCTTGTCAGTGAGCTGAGACGGGATAACAGCTCTTAGCTTGTCAGTGAGCTGAGACTGGATAACAGCTCTTAGCTTGTCAGTGAGCTGAGACGGATAACAGCTCTTAGCTTGTCAGTGAGCTGAGACGGGATAACAGCTCTAGCTTGTAGGCTGAGACGATACAGCCTGCTTGCAGTGAGCTGAGACGGGATAACAGCTCTTAGCTTGTCAGTGAGCTGAGACGGGATAACAGCTCTTAGCTTGTCAGTGAGCTGAAGTAGGATAATACTTTTCCTCCCTCCCTCTCTCCTTCCCTCCCTTCCTCCCTCCTTTCCCTCTACCTCTTAATCCTTGTCTCTGTCTCTACTTAACCTCCATTCCTCCCTCCCTTACTCTCCTTACCATTTCAGTTTTTCTCTCCCTCTATCCCTCCCTCCCTCATTTCCTAATTACCCTCATTTTATTCCTCACTCTCTTCCTACTTACTTATCGTCTATCCCTCCCTAATTACCTTTCATCTATCCTTCCCCCCCAACACATTCTCCTTCTCTACTTATCCAACCTCCCTTCAAAATTACCCTCCCTTTCGCCATTCGTTACCACCACCAATAGGTCCCTGGCTGCCTTCAAGAGGGAGCTGGACAGATACAGTCAGTGCCGGATCAGCCGGGCTGTGGTTCGTACGTTGGACTACGTGCGGCCAGCAGCAACAGCCTGGTTGATCAGGCCCTGATTCACCGGGAGGCCTGGTCGTGGACCGGGCCGCTGGGGCGTTGATCCCCGGAATACCCTCCAGGTGGACTCCAGGTACGTAGGTAGACCCTCCAAAGGATCCTCCCCACCATCCTTCCCCACCATCCTCATCCTCACCCCAATCCCCCATTATCCTCCTCCAACCCCCACCCTCCTCCAACTCCCACCCTCCTCCAACTCCCACCCTCCTCCAACCCCAACCTCCTCGAACCCCCACCCCACCCTCCTCCAAGCACCCCCACAATCCTCCAAACAAACCACCATCCTCCAAACACCCACCATCCTCCAAACACCCCACCATCCTCCAAACACCCACCATCTCCAAACACCCACTCCTCCAAACACCCCACCATCCTCCAAACACTCCATCATCCTCCAACACCCCACCATCCTCCAAACACACCACTTTCCTCCAAACACCCCAACGCCATCATCCTACAAATACCCCCACCCAACAATCCTACAAACACCCCACCATACTCCTAACAATCCTCCCCGACCATCTTCCCCCACCATCCTCCCCCCATCCTCACCCACTATCCTCCCCACAATCCTCCCCACCATCCTCCCCACCATCATCCCCCACCATCATCCCCACCATCCTCCCCACCATCCTCCCCACCATCCTCCCCCCACCATCCTCCCCCACCATCCTCCCCCACCATCCTCCCACCATCCTCCCCACCATCCTCCCCACCATCCTCCCCACCATCCTCCCCACCATCCTCCCCACCATCCTCCCCACCATCCTCCCCCACCATCCTCCCCACCATCCTCCCCACCATCCTCCCCCACCCCCCATCCTCCCCACCATCCTCCCCACCATCCTCCCCACCATCCTCCCCACCATCCTCCCCACCATCCTCACCACCATCCTCCCCACCATCTCACCACCATCCTCCCACCATCCTCCCCACCATCCTCCCACCATTCACACCATCCTCCCCCACCACCCAGACGTTTAAAACTAGAAGGAAGACAACATTCTTTTCCTTATTGATCAAAATTTCCAGCCGTCGCCCGGGAGGGAGGGAGTGATGGAGTGATGGAGGTGTAGTGATGGAGTGATGCAGGTGTAGTGATGGAGTGATGCAGGTGTAGTGATGAAGTGATGCAGGTGTAGTGATGAAGTGATGCAGGTGTAGTGATGAAGTGATGCAGGTGTAGTGATGAAGTGATGGAGGTGTAGTGATGGAGTGATGGAGGTGTAGTGATGGAGTGATGGAGGTGTAGTGATGGAGTGATGCAGGTGTAGTGATGGAGTGATGCAGGTGTAGTGATGAAGTGATGCAGGTGTAGTGATGAGTGATGCAGGTGTAGTGATGAGTGATGCAGGAGTGTAGTGATGAAGGTGTAGTGATGCAGGATGTGTAGTGATGAAGTGATGCAGGGTGTAGTGATGGAGTGATGAGTGTGTGAGTGATGGAGTGATGGAGGTGTAGTGATGTAGTGATGCAGGTGTAGTGATGAAGTGATGCAGGTGTAGTGATGGAGTGATGCAGGTGTAGTGATGAAGTGATGGAGGTGTAGTGATGGAGTGATGCAGGTGTAGTGATGAAGTGATGGAGGTGTAGTGATGGAGTGTAAGGTGAAGTGATGGAGGAGTAGTGATGGAGTGATGAACGTGTAGTGATGAAGTGATGCAGGTGTAGTGATGGAGTGATGCAGGTGTAGTGATGGAGTGATGCAGGTGTAGTGATGAAGTGATGGAGGTGTAGTGATGGAGTGATGCAGGTGTAGTGATGAAGTGATGCAGGTGTAGTGATGGAGTGATGGAGGTGTAGTGATGTAGTGATGAGGTGTAGTGATGAGTGATGGAGGTGTAGTGATGGAGTGATGCAGGTGTAGTGATGAAGTGATGCAGGTGTAGTGATGGAGTGATGGAGGTGTAGTGATGGAGTGATGGAGGTGTAGTGATGGAGTGATGCAGGTGTAGTGATGGAGTGATGCAGGTGTAGTGATGGAGTGATGCAGGTGTAGTGATGGAGTGATGCAGGTGTAGTGATGGAGTGATGCAGGTGTAGTGATGAAGTGATGCAGGTGTAGTGATGAAGTGATGCAGGTGTAGTGATGGAGTGATGCAGGTGTAGTGATGGAGTGATGCAGGTGTAGTGATGGAGTGATGCAGGTGTAGTGATGGAGTGATGCAGGTGTAGTGATGAGTGATGGAGGTAGTGATGAGGATGAGGTTGTGATAGTGATGGAGGTGTGATGGAGTGATGCAGGTGTAGTGATGGAGTGATTCAGGTGTAGTGATGGAGTGATGGAGGTGTAGTGATGGAGTGATGCAGGTGTAGTGATAGAGTGATGGAGGTGTAGTGATGAAGTGATGCAGGTGTAGTGATGAAGTGATGGAGGTGTAGTGATGGAGTGATTGAGGTGTAGTGATGGAGTGATTGAGGTGTAGTGATGGAGTGATGCAGGTGTAGTGATGGAGTGATGCAGGTGTAGTGATGGAGTGATGCAGGTGTAGTGATGAAGTGATGGAGGAGTAGTGATGGAGTGATGAAGGTGTAGTGATGAAGTGATGGAGGAGTAGTGATGGAGTGATGAAGGTGTAGTGATGAAGTGATGGAGGTGTAGTGATTGAGTGATGCAGGTGTAGTGATGGAGTGATGCAGGTGTAGTGATGAAGTGATGGAGGTGTAGTGATGGAGTGATGCAGGTGTAGTGATGGAGGATGCAGTAGTGATGGAGTGATGAGGTGTAGTGATGGAGTGATGGAGGTGTAGTGATGGAGTGATGCAGGTGTAGTGATGGAGTGATGCAGGTATAGTGATGAAGTGATGGAGGTGTAGTGATGGAGTGATGAAGGTGAAGTGATGGAGGAGTAGTGATGGAGTGATGCAGGTGTAGTGATGGAGTAGTGGATGGAGGTGTAGTGATGGAGTGATGCAGGTGAGTGAGAAGTGATGGAGGTGTAGTGATGGAGTGATGCAGGTGTAGTGATGGAGAGCAGGTGAGTGAGGTGTAGTGATGAGTGATGAGGTGTAGTGATGGAGTGATGCAGGTGTAGTGATGGAGTGATGCAGGTATAGTGATGGAGTGATGCAGGTGTAGTGATGAAGTGGTGAGGTGTAGTGATGGAGTGATGAAGGTGAATTGATGGAGGAGTAGTGATGGAGTGATGAAGGTGTAGTGATGAAGTGATGGAGGTGTAGTGATGAAGTGATGCAGGTGTAGTGATGGAGTGATGCAGGTGTAGTGATGGGATGGAGGTGTAGTGATGGAGTGATGCAGGTGTATGATGAGTGATGCAGGTGTAGTGATGGAGTGATAAAGGTGTAGTGATGGAGTGATGCAGGTGTAGTGATGGAGTGATGCAGGTATAGTGATGGAGTGATGCAGGTGTAGTGATGAAGTGGTGGAGGTGTAGTGATGGAGTGATGAAGGTGAAGTGATGGAGGAGTAGTGATGGAGTGATGAAGGTGTAGTGATGAAGTGATGGAGGTGTAGTGATGGAGTGATGCAGGTGTAATGATGGAGTGATGCAGGTGTAGTGATGGAGTGATGCAGGTGTAGTGATGGAGTGATGCAGGTGTAGTGATCGAGTGATGCAGGTGTAGTGATGGAGTGATGCAGGTGTAGTGATGGAGTGATGCAGGTGTAGTGATGGAGTGATGCAGGTGTAATGATGGAGTGATGCAGGTGTAATGATGGAGTGATGCAGGTGTAGTGATGGAGTGATGCAGGTGTAGTGATGGAGTGATGCAGGTGTAGTGATGGAGTGATGCAGGTGTAGTGATGCAGGTGTAGTGATGGAGTGATGCAGGTGTAATGATGGAGTGATGCAGGTGTAATGATGGAGTGATGCAGGTGTAGTGAAGCAGGTGTAGTGAAGCAGGTGTAGTGATGGAGGTTAAAAATGGAGAAGAGAGTTATTGATGTCTGTCTGATGTATGAGTTCTGTCATCAACGTCATTTAAGTACAAGTTAGTTGGCCATGACGTTCATCCAGGCTGAAGTTAGTTGGCCATGACGTTCATCGAGGCTGAAGTTAGTTGTCCACATGACTCACGACATCGTAGTGGCCGTCGCGGCCACGCTGACGGGAGATTCGTCTGTAAAAACTTGCATTTGTGGTCACAGTGGTGGCCTATGCTAACCTTCTTATGTTGTATAAATATACCTAGTTGGATGAATCTTACTGTAGCCAGCTGGCCCAGTGGCTAACGCGTCGGTCTGGAGTTTTATGACTCTCTGACCGCGGGTTCTATCCCCGCCCGTGGTATTGTTTAGTTGTCAACACTTCTCTTAATAACGTTCATCTAGGTTAAAGTTAGGACTCGACGTCTCTGTACATAATATTCTTCTAGGCTTCTCAGTGTACATGTACAGCCTCAGATGCAACATTTCTTGATCCAAGTTGTACACGGTGATGTGGAAAAGGTCTGAAACATTTCGCACTGAGTGGTTTCTGCAGTCTTAATTAGGACTGTTGAAGCCACTCGGGGCAAAACGTTTTCTCTTTTGTCTTGAACTGTGAACAAATGCCATTTTACACACACACACACACACACACACACACACACACACACACACACACACACACACACACACACACACACACACACACACAACACACACACACACACACACACACACACATACACACACGTCTTGATGTAATTTTGTGTCGTCAGCAAATTTTGACATTTTTCTGGCTAGTCCTTTTGCTGTAGGTTTTAATGCCATTCACAATAGCTGTAGCCAGCAATGTATGACCCCCATACGGATTAAGCGCTATCCGTTGAATAATAATAATAAAAGTAATAATAATATTGCAATATTGTCCAAAGGGTAAGGTTGAGTACTGAGCCTTGAGGGACCCCATTTGTCACGCTCGTGTTCCGCTTATCATTGGTTTGCGCTACTCTGGTTAACAAGGTCAGAGTGACGGCTAGATAATTTCCGAAGACATCTGCTGTCTGTTCAAGCATCTGGTGGAGTGCTGCCTGAAGCTAGAGGCTGTACTCAGTCACGTCAGTCTAGCTTCTGGAGGACTGACCTCCTGATGTGATGTCTGGATTTTGAGGAGGAGGAATAGGAAGAGAAGGTCGAGGATGAGAAACAGGAAGAGGAGGAGGAGTCGGGGAAAAGAGATAGTTAAGGAGCAGAAAGAGGAGGAGATAGAGAAGTAAGAGGGGAAGAAGATGGAGTAGGAGGGGGAAGAAGACAAAGAAAAGCAAGAAAAAGAAAATGGAAGAATATGAGTATAATAAGATAAATGAATGACTGAGGGTAAGGGGCGTGATGATTAGAGATGGGAAGAAGCAGGAGGAGAGGGGAAGCAGGACAAAAGGAAGGTGAAGGGAAAGAGGGCGAGGAGAGGTGAAAACGTAGAAAAGGAAAAAGGCTATAAAACGGAAAAGCAAAGGAGGAAAGGGTAGGTAATATGAAATTAGAAGAGAGAAAGGAAAGATGAAGAATTGGGGAGGATAGGAGAGGTGATGGAAGGAGGGGAAGGTGAAAGGAAGAGGAGGAAGGAGGGAGAGGGAAGGGAGGTGAGGAAGCACAGCTGGTGGGAAGGACAAAATCTTCTCCAGCTGTCACCTACCAACGCTGGGGCGCTAGTTTAAAGTGAGAGAACCAGGATCCGCCATTGTGGTGGGGAGATGTGTGGAGGGAAGGTGTGGGGAGGAGAGGCGTTCGGGGAGGCGAGGCGTGAGGAGGAGAGGCTTAGGGAGGAGAGGAATGGGGAGGAGAGGCGTGGGGAGGGGAAGTTACCCTGTCATTGATCTCCACCAAGTCTGTGAGACGGGTTTTTACCTTCTCGAAATCCGTGTTGATTGTCGTTTACAAAACCACCACTGCTAGTGTTCCACCATTATTACTGAGTAATTACTGTCCTCTCCACGGAACTGCGAACACTTAAGAGCCTTCCGATGCGTCAAGGAACGATGCTGAGATCATTATAATTTTGTAAAAAAAAATAATAAACAATTGATGGATAATTGTTGACTTAATTCTAACATATCCATGCACTGACAGGCAATATGCACCTGAGTACCATCTTGACTCACGAAATCGTAATGACACGATTACAAACAAACTATACCACGGGTGGGGTTAGAACCCGTGATCAGAGAGTCTCAAAACTCCAGACCTTCGAGTTAGCCACTGGGCCAGATAGCTTCAATAAGATTCATCCAACTAGGTATGCTAACCTTCCTGTGGTGTAGAAATATACCTAGTTGGATTAATCTTAGTGAAGCTAGCTGGCCCAGTGGCTTACGCTACGGTCTGGAGTTTTGAGACTCTCTGACCGCGGGTTCTAACCCCACCCGTGGTATGGTTTAGATTACCATCTTGTATCTCAGTGCTTCCTGTGTCTTCCCTTCCTTCAGTTGAGAAATGGTATGATGATGGTAACAAGATGTGGAAAAAGACACGTACAGTTCAGGACATTTATTATAGGAAACGTTTCGCCACTCGGGGCGAAACGTTTCCTATAACAAATGTCCTGAACTGTACATAAATGTGTTTTTCCCACACCTCGCTTCAATGTTGAGACTATATTCGTCATTTTGCTGTGTCCAGGCTAATGTTGGGTTTCCATTGAGTTTCTGTAGATTTTAGTTCGGCCATAGTGACACAGTGCCAGGTCGCAGTGCCTTTGATGAATCCAGTTCATTCGGTAATTTTTTTTATCTTCCACAGCGTTGAATTAACAGGCTGATGAACTCATTTCAAAGCCCAGAGCTAGAGTGTGATGTGCAACAGTCGCTCAACGCCCAGGTACTCTGCACAGCCAGGTGCAACAGTCGCTCAACGCCCAGGTACTCTGCACAGCCAGGTGCAACAGTTGCTCAACGCCCAGGTACTATGCACAGCAGGTGCAACAGTCGCTCAACGTTCAGGTACTATGCACAGCCAGGTGCAACAGTCGCTCAACGCCCAGGTACTATGCACAGCCAGGTGCAACAGTCGCTCAACGCCCAGGTACTATGCACAGCAGGTGCAACAGTCGCTCAACGCCCAGGTACTATGCACAGCAGGTGCAACAGATGCTGCAGGTGTAAGGAGATGTACAGAATGGTATAACATACAGACACGATGGATAAAGACATGTACGTTCATCCATGTTTCCCTGTGTGTGTGTCTTGAAAAAGCCCACTGCGTGAGCGAAACGTCGTCAGTAGAGGATCGTGCACTATACTGCATTTGTGTCTTTATAGATGTAAAGAGGATTGCTCATAAGCCTCCAAGGTTCCGGAAGTGAAGCCGAGTCATGCGGTTGTGAGTCGATGTTGATAACACTTAGATACTAGACGTCTGATTTCCCAGTTGTATAAATGGTGTCCGGTCTACGATGGTCGTGCCTTTTTTTTCTGTGACAATCAAGTGTTGTCTCTGACTCCATAGAGAACACATCTTTAAATCTTTTGTTTGAAGACTTCCTTGTCGGTCCTCGTGTGTGTGTGTGTGTGTGTGTGTGTGTGTGTGAGAGAGAGAGAGAAAGAGAGAGAAAGAGAGAGAGATGACTCCAACTTCAACCTGTTCCACATTTGTATATCTCATAACAATAAAAATCCTTTCTTTCAAATGAGCTGATGTAGTTAACAGCTCTTAAGCTTGTAAATAAAATTAGGAACTTTAGCCTAACCTGGTAAAACCCTGTGTAAAAAAAAAATAGAGGTTACATAGCTGTAATCACCGAGTTATGTACCTGGTGTTTTTGTCTTCAGTAATCTTCCACTCTATAATGTAACATAATTTCCAATGGTTGTAGTATTTACCGCAATACTATTAATTTATTCCAATGGTTATTCCACTTTGTGAAGAAAATATTCTTGTATCCCTTAAGCGTCAATTTTTACCTCAGTTTACAACTGCGTTGTCTTGTTATCCCTGTGGCAGGTACTAAGAAGTCTTCTTAGTGTCGTCATTGTCGATATTATCGAGGTTTCATCTTAACTCATAATAATAATGTTGGTACAATTACCGACAATGTGTGAGGTAAAAGGACACATGTGCAACTAATGTGACATTTTAATTGTGGCGACGTTTCGCCCTCATGGAGCTTTGTTAAGCCGTTAGGGTTTGACAAAGCTCCTGGAGAGCGAAACGTTGCTGCAATATAAATGTCGCATTAGTTGCACATGTGTCCTTTTACCTATCATGTTTTTTTTTACATATGGCTGTCATTTTATAGGTTTTCTTTGTAACATTTCCGACTTATCCATATTGTTTCTAGGTTGGCTTCCCCTGGCAATGCATTTTGCAATATTGGCCCAACGTATATTGAAAACAGATTTTTATATATATATCTGTGCAGCATATCACTTTCTCACAGTTTCATTTACAAATTCTTCCAATTACAGTTTATTTTCCCAAATAATTCTTATGTCTTTCTCTGTCTGATACTTTCAGTATTTTGTCACATAGTCTATGTTCTTCATGATTTCACTTTCTCCCATTTCCATTACATGGCAGCTATCTATATCAGATTCTATCATCCGTCTATCATTCTATTTGCTCAGTCTATCCAGGTCATCTTTTGTAGTGATTTAGAGTTATTTTTATTGTATATTTTGCAAAAGATTTTTGCAACATTCTCTCAACCATTGCAATGGCTTACCTTTCGTTCCTCCTAGACGGTGCGGTTTTCAAATTACCTTCAAGACATGATATTCATGAATTGACATGAATTTCAAGACATGATATTCATGAATTGACATGAATTTCAAGATATGATATTCATGAATTGACATGAATTTCATAACATGAAATTCATGAATTTACATGAATTTCAAGATATGAAATTCATGAATTGACATGAATTTCTAGAAATGAAATTAATGACTTGACATGAATTTGAAGACATGAAACGTATCAATTTACAAGAAATTCCTCTAAATGCGTTTTCCAATAGTGTCTCTAAGGGTCTTGAATGCCTTAATATTTTAAATACTTGACAAATGTGTACCATCTATCCAGTACTTGCTAATTTACGCTCGTGTAGTGAAATCCTAATAATTCTTTTTTTTTCGAAAGTGGATATTAATTTTTTTCTCCACTTTTTGCAAATCACGATGATATCTCGTCTGATACTGTCGCCTTGTCGGTATTCAGAGGTAATTTCATTACTTTATGTTCGGGTGTTTTAATACTCCCCCTCTGGAATTCAGGTATTTTACATTTAGAAAATCTTCTATATACACTCTTGAAGTTTCTACTTAATTCCTCACACATTTCCTCTTCAGTTTCATTGATTTTGTGGTTGTTTGTTATTGTTTACATTTGGTCTTCAGCATTAAGGTGATTCTCTACAAGATTAAGTGAAAGTAGAATTAGTCCTTCCTTGTTCTTCTCTACTATTTGCGTTTCTGGATTTATTTTTCGTTTCTTATATTTATTAATTTTTGGGACTATTTTATTCTCCCTTAAATTTCCTGCTGGGACTGTTCCCTATATTAGTTTCAGGTCCTTTCTCTTTTTTCCAAGGTCTTCCACACTTCCATTAAACCAGTCTTTATTGCTTTGTCGTATATATTTTTTTTAACTCAACTAGTCTTTTTTTTATTATTACTCCATCTATATTAGTAGACGAAATATTTACAAATGAGTTTATATCATTTGTAAGGTCGACACGGCTTTGTTAGTCTATAAAAGACTTCTACTTTCCTTCCTTAATTCTGTCTTCATTTACCTTCCTCTATATTCACCCCATCCTCCTGTCAAAGGTCTTGTCTAATTTGCATATTCTTATAGTCTTCCATTTATTCTTTATGTCCCTCAAGTCTCTTCAGCACTTCTTCATGCCTTATCTACGTAAATGTTATTCTTAGCTTCGTCTTATTAGCTTTCTCATATTTCCCAACTCGTCTATAGCTCACTTTATGTCAGTGAATAATACAAAAAAAATCAACACTAAACATTTTCTTTTCATGTATTTGTGTTCTTTGATTATTCCTGTTCGTAATTTGATTACTTTGCGCACAACCAGGAAGAGTAACTGATTTTTTCCATGTTAACAGTAGCTAAGAATTGTTTGGAATCTTCCTTGTTATTTCAGAACTGTTTGTTTAAGCAGTAATCTTCCTTGCTATTCCCACTTGCTCTTCTATTTGTCCTTCTTTACTGATTTTGGTAGAACTATCTCTAATTTAAACTTTGTTTTTCTAGTGCTTATATTTATCCTCCTTAAAGCTATTGTTAACATTGTGTGATATGTCATATGTTATCTGCGTCTGTTGTTGTTGTTCTGTTTATTGCCTTCTTATGTTAGTATAGCTTTTATTTGTTTTCCTTTGTTGTACCTGGATAGTTAACAGTTATTTGACCTTGTTATACCAGCATAACTATTATCTGTTTGACCTTGTTATACCAGCATTACTATTATCTGTTTGACCTTGTTATACCAGCATAACTATTATCTGTTTGACCTTGTTATACCAGCATAACTACCATCTGTCTGACCTTGTTATACCAGCATAACTATTATCTGTTTGACCTTGTTATACCAGCATAACTATTATCTGTTTGACCTTGTTATACCAGCATAACTATTATCTGTTTGACCTTGTTATACCAGCATTACTATTATCTGTTTGACCTTGTTATACCAGCATAACTATTATCTGTTTGACCTTGTTATACCAGCATAACTATTATCTGTTTGACCTTGTTATACCAGCATAACTATCATCTGTTTGACCTTGTTATACCAGCATTACTATTATCTGTTTGACCTTGTTATACCAGCATAACTATTATCTGTTTGACCTTGTTATACCAGCATAACTACCATCTGTCTGACCTTGTTATACCAGCATAACTATTATCTGTTTGACCTTGTTATACCAGCATAACTATTATCTGTTTGACCTTGTTATACCAGCATAACTATTATCTGTTTGACCTTGTTATATCAGCATAACTATCATCTGTTTGACCTTGTTATATCAGCATAACTATTATCTGTTTGACCTTGTTATACCAGCATAACTATCATCTGTTTGACCTTGTTATACCAGCATTACTATTATCTGTTTGACCTTGTTATATCAGCATAACTATTATCTGTTTGACCTTGTTATACCAGCATAACTATTATCTGTTTGACCTTGTTATACCAGCATAACTATCATCTGTTTGACCTTGTTATACTAGCATAACTATAATCTGTTTGACCTTGTTATACCAGCATAACTCTTCGTTTGTTATAATCTCGTTCAAGTCTTGTATCTCTTTCGTATTGTCGTCATTTTTTTGTTGTTGTCAAGACTTGATCTACATTTTCTCTTTGCTTCATCACACCAGTTTGCTATTATATTGTTTTTCGTAATTCCAGAATTGAAACCTTCATTATGTGTATTTAACATTTCAAAGTTTCGTTTTTCTTGTATGTATGGTTCCTGCCTCCACTATATCTTTCTCTAGACTATTCCACTTCCTGACTACTCTGTGGCTGAAGAAATGCTTCCTAACATCCCTTTGACTCATCTGAGTCTTCAGCTTCCAGTTGTGTCCCCTTGTTTCTGTGTTCCCTCTCTGGAACATCCTGTCGCTGTCTACCTTGTCAATTCCCCGCAGTATTTTGTATGTCGTTATCATGTCTCCTCTGACCCTTCTTTCCTCCAGTGTTGTTAGTCCTATTTCCCTCAACCTTTCTTCATAGGACAGACCCCTGAGTTGTGTGTGTGTGTGTGTGTGTGTGTGTGTGTGTGTGTGTGTCCGTGTGTGTGTGTGTGTGTGTGTGTGGTGCGAGTGTACTCACCTATTTGTACTCACCTATTTGTGGTTGCAGGGGTCGATTCATAAGTTCTGGCCCCGCCTCTTCACTGATTGCTACTAGGTCCTCTCTCTCCCTGCTCCATGAGCTTTATCAAACCTCGTCTTAAAACTCTGTATGGTTCCTGCCTCCACTACGTCACTTTCTAGGCTATTCCACTTACTGACAACTCTATGACTGAAGAAATACTTCCTAACATCTGTTTGACTCATAGGAGTCTTCAACTTCCAACTGTGACCCTTGTTTCTGTGTCCCCTCTCTGGAACATCTTGTCTCTGTCCACCTTATCTATTCCTCGCAGTATTGTATATGTCGTTATCATGTCTCCCCTAACCCTCCTGTCCTCTAGTGTCGTCAGGCCGATTTCCCTTACCCTTTCTTCGTAGGACAATCCCCTTAGCTTTGGGACTAGTCTTGTTGCAAAACTTTGTACTTTCTCTAATTTCTTGACGTTCTTGACCAGGTGTGGGTTCCAAACTGGTGCTGCATACACCAATATGGGCCTGACGTACACGGTGTACAGAGTTCTGAACGATTCCTTACTAAGGTATCGGAGCGCTATTCTCAGGTTTGCCAGGCGCCCATATGCTGCAGCAGTTATCTGGTTGATGTGCGCCTCAGGAGATTTGCTCGGTATTATACTCATCCCAAGATCCTTTTCCTTGAGTGAGGTTTGCAGTCTTTGGCCACCTAGCCTATACTGTGTCTGCGGTCTTCTTTGCCCTTCCCGATCTTCATGACTTTGCATTTGGTGGGGTTAAATTCGAGGAGCCAGTTGCTGGACCCCACGTCCAGCCTGTCCAGGTCTCTTTGTAGTCCTGCCTGATCCTCATCTGATTTAATTATCATTAACTTCATATAATCTGCGAACAGAGACACTTCTGAGTCTAACCCTTCCATCATGTCATTCACATATAACAAAAACAGCACTGGTCCTAGGACTGACACCTGTGGAACTCCGCTCGTCACAGGCGCCCACTCTGATACCTCATCACGTACCATGACTCGTTGTTGACTCCCTGTCAGGTATTCTCTGATCCATTGCAGAACCCTTCCTGTTATACATGCCTGATTCTCTAGCTTTTGCACTAATCTCTTGTGAGGATCTGTGTCGAAGGCCTTCTTGCAGTCCAAGAAAAGGTAATATACCCACCCCTCTCTCTCGTGTCTTACTTCCGTTACCTTGTCATAAAATTCTAGTAGGTTTGTGACACAGGATTTGCCTTTGCTGGTTTTCGTTTATAAGCTGGTTCCATTCCAGGTGCTCCACCACTCTCCTCGTGATAATCTTCTCAATGAATTTGCATACTATACACGTCAGTGACAATGGTCTATAATTTAGTGCCTCGTTTATGTTTCCTTTCTTAAAAATGGGGACTACATTTGCCGTCTTCCATACCTCAGGTAGTTGCCCAGTTTCAATGGATGTGTTGAAAGTTGTGGTTAGTGGCACACACAGCGTCTCTGCTCCCTCTCTAAGGACCCATGAAGATGTCCGGTCCCATCGTCTTTGAGATATCAAGGTCACGTAGCAGTGTCTTCACCTCTTCCTTGGTTGTGCGTATTTCATCCAACACTTGTTGGTATATCCCTTGTTGGTGTCCCCCTGTGTTCTGTCTTCCCAGAGTCCTTTCTGTCTCCACTGGAAATACTTCCTTAAATCTCGTGTTGAGCTCCTCACATACTTCTTGGTCACTTCTTGTGAGCTCCCCTTCTTTTTTTCTCAGCCTGATTACCTTGTCCTTGAATGTTCTCTTCCTCCTGATGTGGCTATACAACAGCTTCGGGTCGGACTTGACTTTCGATGCTATGTTTTCGTACTGTCGCTGGACCTCCCTCCTTATCTGTGCATTTTCTTTTATTTCTCTTCGACTAATCTCTTTATTTTCCTGGGTCCTTTGTCTTCTGTACTTTTTCCATTCTCTAGTGCACTTTAGTTTTTTCCTCCCTACATTTTCGGGTAAACCAAGGGCTCGTTCTCGTCTTCCCATTATTTCTGTTGCCCTTGAGAACAAACCTTTCCTCTGGCTCCTTGCATTTTGTTGTTACGTAGTTCATCATTTCGTTTACTGACTTTCCTACCAATTCTCTTTCCCACTGAACCTCCTGCAGGAAGTTCCTCATACCTGTGTAGTGTCCCCTTTCATAGTTTGGCTTTTCCCATCCTACTCCTGTTACCCTCTCCACTTGTAACTCTACTATGTATTCAAAGCTCAGAACCACGTGATCACTAGCTCAAAGGGGCCTTTCACATGTAATGTTCTCATTGTCTGAGCTACTCAGGGTGAACACGAGGTCTAGTCTTGCTGGTTAGTCCTTCTCTCTCTCTCTCTCTCTCTCTCTCTCTCTCTCTCTCTCTCTCTCTCTCTCTCTCTCTCTCTCTCTCTCTGGTAGTGTCCCTAACATGTTGATGCATGAGATTTTCCAGTACCATATCCACCATCTTGGTTTTTCGGGACCCCCATGTGGTTCCAGGGTTTCCCATTCAATCTCCTTGTGGTTCAAATCGCCCATAACTAGTAACTTTGCTCTACTCGTGTGAGCTCTTCTGGCCACCTCAGCTAGTATGTCCACCATTGCTCTGTTGTTTTCTTCATATTCTTCTCTTAGCCTTTTGTAGTTCTGTGGTGGGTTATACATCACTTCAATGACTACCTTATGTCCCACAGACTGATTTGTACCTACTATGTAATCCCTTACACCAATTTCGTCCGTTCCTTCCATTTCCTCAAATCCCCATCAGTTTTTAATGATCAGTGCAACTCCTCCTCCCCCTCTGCTCCTTCTATCTTTCCTCAGGATCTGATATCTGGGTGGGAAGATTGCGTTGTTATCCTCCCAGTAAGTTTCATTTATGTTACCAAACTTTCAACTTCTTTTCTAAAACTGTGGTCATGGGAGAATGGTGGGGTTGGGGGAGCAGGAGCCCTGGCAGGGACCAATGGGGGGTTGCTGTGGTGGTGGGGTTTGTGATGAGGGGTGGGGGTAGAGGGTACAGTGTGTGGGTTTTGGTGTAGATTGTTTGGTTGCATTGGGGTTGCCGTGGTTGGAGTCTTTCTGTGGGTGGTTCTGGAGGAGGTTGTGTTTGCTCTTCCACCTGGGTCTGGGTTCTCCTTCTCATCTCCATCATTGCCTCTCGTTCCTCCTTGCGTCTTTGTACCCTCTCTTTCAGTATCTGCCTCTCTTCTTGTGTTCTGTCTCGGTTGAGGTACACTCTCCGATACTCCAGTTTGTCCTTTAGTCGTGCTTTCTCCTGCAGGATCCTGTTTCGAGCTGATTCTGCCTTGAAAATCACTTTGACTGGCCGTTTTTTACCTCTTGCAAACCACCCAATTCTCAGAAAATTTGTCAACTGGGTCATGTCGTCCTCTCCTATTTTTTCATGATACTTTCAATCGCTTTTGTCTTCTCCTGTTTTCTTGTTTCATAAGTTTTGCCTTCAACTTCCTGGAGCCCGTAAACAAAAGCTGACCTTTTCCTTTCGTCCTCCCACTGTATTTACCTTTGCATCTCCTGTGACGATTTAGTTCCTTCCATTGAACTGTTCCTTCAGTCTCTTCGCTAGCTGATGTCCCTGTGCTGTGCCCAGTGCTCAGTGTGTGTGTACTCACCTATTTGTGGTTGCAAGGGTAAGGACTAGTCATGAGTTCTAACCCCACCCGTACCCTGGTTTGTTTACAATAGTGTTATTACGATTTCGTGAGTCACTCAGCTCCTCGTCCCGCCTCTCCTTATTGGGTTCATTCTCTCCTGACTGCGTGTCATATCAATTAACTCTCTAGGCTGTTCCAGTTCCTGACCACTCTAAGGCTAAAGAAGTATTTCCTAACATCCCTGTGATTCATCTGGTTTTTTTTTCTTCCAGCTGTGTCCTAGTGTACCTGAGATAGACTCACATTGTCCACCCTCTCAATTCCTCTCAATTTTGTACATCTTAATCATGTCAACACCGATCTTTCTATCCTCTAGTGTCTTAAGATTTAGCTCCTCTAGTCTCTCCTCATAGCTCTAGCTCCTAAGCTCTTGGACTAGTCTCGCAGAAAAGCTTAGCACTTTTTTCCATCATTGCATGTTTTATCAGATGCGGGTTCCATACTGGTGCTGCATATTCCAGGATGGACATATGTTGAGTATAAGGTTGTGAATGTCTCCTTGTTGATGTTCCTGAAAGCTACTCTTAAATTTGCCAGTCTCACGTTCGCTGCAGTTGTTATCCTGTTGATATGTACCTCAGGTGATATGCTGGGAGATATGCTCACCCCGAGGTCCTTCTCTTCCAGGGAGCCTTGCCGTCCCGAAACATTACATTGTTTCCGGTTTTCTTTGTACTTCCCCGATTTTCATAATTTTGCCTTTGCTGACATTAAATTCTTATAGTAACTTGTTAAACCAGCTTGTTCAGGTTTATTATGTGTGTGTGTGTGTGTGTGTGTGTGTGTGTGTGTGCGTACATACAGACATATGGAAGGGTAAGAGCGCGTAAAATCGACCCACGTCGCGACATCACCTTCAAGCAAGTGTTAATGCTTTTCAATCCTGGAATTGCCTGTCCATGTCCCTCCCTCCCTCTCTCTCTCTCTCTCTCTCTCTCTCTCTCTCTCTCTCTCTCTCTCTCTCTCTCTCTCTCTCTCTCTCTCTCTCTCTCTCTCTCTCTCTCTCTCCTCGTTCATAATGGCAGGGCCAGGACAAAGAACTCATTTTAGATAAAAGCTGGACAAATGACAACGTTGGCACCCCAACCCCTCTCTCTTTCTCTCTATCTCTCTCTCTCTCCTCTCCCATCTTCCCTTTCCCTCTCTCTACCCTCCCTTTCTATTCTCTTTCCTCTTTTCCAACATATCTCGTCCTCATCCCCTCTTTCTTTATGTGTCTCTTACTCCTTCCCATCAATTCCTTATTAACTCCTCTCTCCATTCCCTCCTTTCATCCCCTCTTCACTTTGTCTCTCATTCAACCCTCTCCCTATTCTCCCATTCATTGTCCGCTCTATAATCTCTCTCTCTCTCTCTCTCTCTCTCTCTCTCTCTCTCTCTCTCTCTCTTCTCTCTCTCTCTCTTCTCTCTCTCCTATATTTCCATCTTTCCCTCTCCCATGAAACCCTCTCTAATGTTTCCCTCCCTACCTTCCTCTCCCATGTTTCCCTCTTCCATGTTTGCCTCTCTCCTTCTATCTCCTAACCACCACCTTTTTCTCTCTCCCCTCCTTCCCTTATCTCTCTCTTTCTAATTTACCCGTCTCTCTCTCCCATTCACATTTTTTATACTGTCCACTGCTTTTCTTATAAATGATCATTATTCCTCTGTCTTATTGTTTGCCTTTTCCTGTCCCTCCTTTCCTCTTCTTACTCCTCGTTCTCCTCTTACATCTCCCTCCTCTCCTCTCCTCTTATCTCCCTCTCACATTTCCCTTCACATCTCCCCTCACTATCTTCGCCTCCTAACTTCCCTAACACAGTCCTTCACCTAGTGTGGCTGCAGGGGTCAGTCATCTCTGGCCCGCCTCTTCACTGGCCCTAACTGTGTGTACTCACCTAATTGTGGTTGCAGGGGTCGAGACTCAGCTCCTGGCCCCGAGACTCCAGCCTGGTGTTTCAATATATATATATATATATATGTATATATATATATATATATATATATATATATATATATATATATATATATATAAATGCACTACTCAGAAACAAGAGGGTATATACAGAGAAAGATCGCAGTCAGCAGTCAGAGCACAGAGGAGGAGATTGAAACAGCTTGAATCCATGCTTGAGGCTCACTGACGTGCCCAGGCTGGGAGAGAAACATGGCTTTTGAACCAGGCTGCCCAGTTTATGTGGCATTTGTGGCCGAGTGGTCTAGAGCGATGCCTTGGAATCTTGTCCTTCTCAGAAGCAGTATCGAGTCCTGCTGACTGCGATCTTTCTCTGTATATATATATATATATATATATATATATATATATATATATATATATATGTATATAATGTAGATAGATGGGTCTGCCTCTACTTCATTTTTAAATCTATTGTCAAACAACTATTTCCCACATTCATCATGTATATCTCAATAAATATAAGAATAGACCGTCTAACATAACATTGACATGGGCCTTGTATATCTTGTTGGTCAGTTATTTGCCTCAATATTGGGACAAATTTAAAAGTCTGCAGGCTCTGTAAATGTTAATGGAAGCTTGATAGTAAGGAGGTTCTGCACCGCAGAGTGACCTGTCTGCTGGCTCACCTGTGTTTTCTTCTGACTGTTGTGTTCTACTAGTGTTGTCTTGATTAACCTGTCCAGCTGTCTTACCTATGTTGTCCTCTGTCTTGAATTGTCCTAAATAGTTATGTGTAAGAGATACAAAATACTGTTGGGTAAAGAAGAAATGTTTTAATAGATACTGAATAGAAAATGAGTGACTTTATTTTGTAACTGGAAAAGGAGATTAAGAGTTGTGTTCACTGGTATCCCTTAGTAGTTTTTTGCGTTATATTTGGATTTTTCTAGGTAAATGGTTTTAAATGTCATTGGTTAGTGGATCATTTTCAATGATATTTTACTTTTTGTGTTATTTTTCTATACTTTATGCATTTTATATAGTAATATGAGTTAGAATTTTTTTTATAAGTTTTTTTTTCATGTGAAGAAGAGGGATGTGATGTCGCAAAGTAATTTCAGCACCGGCACCTTATAATTACTGTGTTGGGTTCCAACGATAGGGGAAGGAAGAGACTTTAACATTACCCTCGAATTTAACTGAGAGAGGAGAGTCGTTTTTGTTAAGATACGAGTAGGATGTGCTGGAGTTAGAACCTCTCCTGGAGGCCAGACCTCTGCTATAGCTAAAGGGATACCATAGTGCTTACCTAAACAATTTTGTAAGTCGATTTCGCTTTGTAAAATATCTTAGTTTTCTAAGATAAAATTATTTTCTCATTCTCCTCGCAGTTTACATCCTCTTAATATCCCAGTACCAAGGATAAAGTCTGAATAATTTGTATATTCACATCTCTGCAATACAAGTGTTAATAAACCAATAAACTCTTTTGTGGTGGTTTGGAGATATCTCCAAGAATTGGGTTGTTTTCACTTCATAGTAAAGTGAACCAAAGTGGGTACTAAGGGGCAAAGAGGTTTCCTCACATCATTTTGTAACTTAAGTGGGTTCAGAGGTGGAAATCTTTAAGTTTCCACTTAAGTGGACTGTAATTAAGTGGAGTGTAATTAACTCAGCCGAGGGTAATGAGACATGTTCGTTCCCTCCCCCATGAGTGTGGGTGTTGTCAACCATTCTTATAAAGTGAGGTTGTCAGGGCTATTATTATAGAGTTGTGTGTTGTCATTCATTCGTAAAGTGACGTTGTAAGGGCCATTATTGTGTTACGAGTTGTCATCCATTTGCAAGGTTAGGTTGTAAGGGCCAGTATTGTGTTGCGTGTGTTGTCATCCATTTGTAAGGTAAGGTTGTAAGGGCCAGTATTGTGTTGCGTGTGTTGTCATCCATTTGTAAGGTAAGGTTGTAAGGGCCAGTATTGTGTTGCGTGTGTTGTCATCCATTTGCAAGGTAAGGTTGTAAGGGCCAGTATTGTGCTGCATGTGTTGTCATCCATTTGCAAGGTTAGATTGTCAGGCCTAGTATTGTGTTGCGTGTGTTGTCATCCATTTGCAAGGTTAGATTGTCAGGCCTAGTATTGTGTTGCGTGTGTTGTCATCCATTTGTAAGATTAGGTTGTCAGGACCAGAATTGTGTTTTAATAGTTAATGAATATTTTACACCTTTGGCGCATAGTGCTGATGGTGTATGAAAGCAGTCTAGAATTTTATATGAAGGTAATCTAAACATTTACAAAGTCACAGTGTGACTTTGTAAATGGTCCAAGTCGGACCGAAACGTCGTCGTAAGTTCCTCTCTCCCATGTGCGGGTTATTTGTGTATTGTTCCAGTCACGGTATTGTACCCTTTTGTTCTTTAAGGTAATCTAAAGTTTTATGTGAGAGTAATCTAGAGTTTTATGCGAAAATAATTGTGGGAGAGACTGAGTTGTATGTGAGAGTAACCTAGACTTGTAAATGAAAGTAATTGAAAGTGTCACGTGAAAGCAATCTAAAATTTTAAAATAACAATACGGATTTTTAGTGAAAGTAATCTATGGTGTAGACTTAAAATGGATTGTGAAAAAAAACCATTAGTGTAGAACCCGCTTTTATTCGGGTCAACATGTCGGCCTACGTAAAGTTCTAAATAGAGCTTAATATTAACACATTAAAAGCTTGTTCTACTCTTGTGTCTATTACTCAGCGTTGACAGTAAGCTGCTCTGCCCTGTTTAGTAATTCTTTGCCAGACGGGTAGATTTGTTAGGTTTAGAATCTAGCTGCTGGTAGGTCTGTTAGATTTAAAGCTCATCGGCAGCAGGTTTGTTAGATTTGAATCCTAGCGACAGTACGTTTGTTAAGTTTCAAGCCAATCGAAAGAAATATTTTCAGGGAAGAGGGTTAATCTTAAGTTGAACCTTACAACGATGCCGTGGGATCATCGCCCTCGAGTCGCACAGTCAAGGAGCAGCTCTCCCTTGAAGGGTGATGTTAGTTAAGAGCAGTATTGCAACCTGGAGAGAATAAGTCAATTGAAGTATAATATCGTCATTTTCTCACCATCTCTTGTTGTGAATGTTATAGGTATCCAGACTATCATTTTCTTGTCGTGGCAATAGCAACATTTTGTGATCTTTGAATGTGAGATCCTCTAACATTGTCTCTCCCAAGTCTCTAACATTGAAGGTTCGGTGTAATAGCTCGGGTTTATCCTGTACTCAGTTTCAATCTTTGTTTCCTCCATCATTACATAGTAGAGTAACTGAAATTTGTCCTCATTAGGAAAATCATTCACCGTAGCTTATATACGAAGTCAGATATTAAATCGTAAAAAAAATTGAAAAATTAGACACATATGCGACATCTGGGTATCTATACTGAAGACGTTTCGCCATCCAGTGGCTTTATCAATACAAATTCTAGGACATAATTTGAAGACAGTAGATCTATATACAAAAAAAACATTTATAGAGGGAATGAAATAATCGCGAACGAGCGATAAAAAATGCAAAATAACCACAGGGAAAGTTGAATGATAGCTCTAGGCCTTTCGTGTTGCAATCAGCACATCAGGAGCTTGCATCGTTACAAAATGACTAGGAAGTCCAGGCAGATTCGTTCAGGGGATAGAAACATTCTCCTAAACAAATTTACCTGGACCTCCTACCCATTTCTGTAACAATGCAAGCTTCTGATGATTTAATTGCAACATAAAAGGCCTAGAGCTACCAGTCAACTTTCCCTGTAATTATTTTGCATAGAGGGAATGTAGAGTAACAGTTTTTATTCCCTAATTGAAAAGATTCAAAGAACTGGGTTAATTATGCTCTAGAATAAGCAAAAAAAAATCACAATTTTTATAAAAATCATTGAGGGAAAAAAGGGGCAAATATCCCCTCCTGGCCTTTACACCGGGTACAAACACCTGCCTCTACACCACCAGTCAAGGACACTTTAATACAGAGACGCTTACGACAACGTAAGCTTCTCTGTCCTATGTGCGGGTTATTTGTGTATTGTTCCAGTCACGGTATTGTGTCTTTGTGTTCTTTAAGGATACTTAATTCTTCATTCAGGACTAAATATAAAGTCTCGTTGTATATACACTGAGAGATATATATATACACATCGTTTTTAAGACAGATGGAGTGCGTCGTATATCGCAAGACGCAATGTTGTGTTGTAAATTACTACTGTGTATCAAGGTACCCCATGAAAGGGTTAAGTCAGGTGATTTAAATAAATGTATACAAACTCTATACCATCTTTGCCGCTACCAGTGTATACTGAGAGGCCTGTGTTTATATAAACACTGATATTTACTGACACGTATATATATATATATATATATATATATATATATATATATATATATATATATATATATATATATATATATATATATATATATATATATATATATATATATACACACGGAGAGGTATACTTCTCTCAATGTATATACACTGAGAGTTCAAGTTAACCATTTCTTCTGGCATGAGTATTCTCGACTGGTGGGGAACAGTTGAAGTGCAGTGTTAATGACCCTCGTGTAGTTGATTGGTAGTTAAGCAACTAGTGCCAGTAATGACTCCCCCACAAGTCATCACCCGCCTCCACACACATCCTCAGTCAATGTCACTACGTCTTGTGGTGCTCACGTTCACCCATCAGTGCTTTTGTTTATACAGTGAAAGGAATTTACACTGCAAACTTCAATTCACAGTGTTTACGACTTCTATTTACAGTGTTTAAGAAATCAACTTACAGTGTGTGAACATGGTTACAGAGTGTAAACATGGTTACAGAGTGTAAACATGGTTACAGAGTGTAAACATGGTCAGAGTGTAAACATGGTTACAGGTGTAAACATGGTTACAGAGTGTAAACATGGTTACAGAGTGTAAACATGGTTACAGAGTGTAAACATGGTTACAGAGTGTAAACATGGTTACAGAGTGTAAACATGGTTACAGAGTGTAAACATGGTTACAGAGTGTAAACATGGTTACAGAGTGTAAACATGGTTACAGAGAAGTTTAATTACCGGCGTGAAGCTTAATTAACAGTGTGTGAAACCTCAGTTCGCGTGTTAGAAATTTTAATTTAGTGTGAAAATTTATTGAAAGTGGGGATACTTCGGTTCATTGCCAGTGTGCAATGTTTCTGGACAGTGGTGAACCAGCCACCACCAACAATGAACCGTCATCGCATTACTTTGCTTCTAAAAACGTACGTCCATATTAAATGTTAATTTACATAATTTTATTCTGAATTTTTTTCGTTATATACATTTATTTAGTTTATATATATTTTTTTTAATATTTTTTATCTAGCCATTTTTCTATTTTATTTTTATTTTTTATTTACCTAGCTCTATATTGAGTATGTAACACATTGAAGGCTCGATACTCCTACATGGGAAAAAGTTTAGTTCTGCTAGGCTTTAATACCTTATTCGTATTGTGGTTACTGTAGCTATACATGCGTATATCCATTACCGTTATCCATTTGTGAAACTATCCATCCATAAATAACAAAAAAGGCACAATACCGTGACTGGAACAATACACACACAACCCGCACATAGAAAAGAGGAGCTTACGACGACGTTTCGGTCCGACTTGGACCATTTACAAAGTCACACTAACACAAAGAACAGGTGGAAGGGGTTACATATAGGCCAGGAGACAGGGGAGGGCACAAGAAAGTGGTGGAGGGGTAAAAGTGGAAGTAGTAGTGGTAGTAGTGGAGTCAGTCATATTCTAGGAAAGGAGCACTGCAATGAAGCTGGCAGCCCGCATGGGTTAGGACAAGAACACAGAGGGGAAAAAAATGAAAATAAAATAAAGGACAAATACAAGGCAAAAGAAAAGATAGAAAACCCAGAGGAGAAAGAAGAAAGAGAAGGGGGAAGAGAAAGAAGGAATCAGGTTAAGTCACTGGTGTTTTGAAGTTTGGAGAATTTAACAATGTAATGGGAGAGGAAAGCATCTACAGAGACAAAGCCAGGGCTAAGAGTCATACAGGGAAAGTTGTGTATAAGGGAGGATTCAACCAGACGGCGACTGTGAAAGTTGGACGTAGAGTAGACAGTTTTAGCAGAAACGGACCGAAACGTCGTCGTAAGCTCCTCTTTCTATGTGCGGGTTGTGTGTGTATTATCCATCCATACTGTTGCTAACAGTAATATTACCCTCTATCATGTTGATGCCTATCAGTATTACTCTCCATCAGTGTTACTGTTACTAATCATCAGTGTTTTCTATATTATTATTGTTACTACATGTATTAGTCACCAGTGTCTATAATCAGTAACTATTTTCAGTTGTCACCAATCCTTTATCTGTCCTTCAGTTCTACTGGCTAGTGCACTATACTATTAGGTAGTCTAATATATCTTAGTCTATTAATGATTTTAATCCTGCATTAAGGATTATTAGTGCGGTTCATGGCAATAATCCCGTAATTATTGTCTTCAACATTAACGACGCACCAGACGGATGGGATGTTTTTACCGACTCCTTCGATGATAACTCAGGGACCCATTGTTAGGATGCTATCATAATGCTCATATGAACGCCTTTTCCAGCATAGTTCTCTGTGCGTGTGTTCCAGAATGGAGTATCTTGAATTTATTTAATGTTTTCTCCCAGACCCTTCACTCCCATTTTGTTCCGGGTTGTGGAAAGTGGAGGATAGGGAAATGGGGGACTAGTAACTCTTAAGAGGCTTGGCCACGGGTCACAGATGACCTTGGCGATTTCAATGATGTGTTGGAGACTTTTGACTATGTTGCAAGTGTCGTTCTTGGGGTGGCTGCTGGAAGGGGTGGCTGATGCTAGCATTTTCTGAGGTCCCTTCCTACAATTTCATGGTGGAACATTGATTGCAAAAAGCACTGTGAGTGGTCTATCCCCCTCCTCTGGGACCATTATTCACTGGTCATTCAAATGATTTACCAGCGAGTGTTAGTCTTTAAAAGGAAGGTGTTCAGCAATGCCTGCTTGATGTTCTGGGTCAGTTGAGGAGAAACGAGGTTATCTTCAGGACGCTTCCCACTCAGGTTTGGAATAGAATTAGAAAGCTGTCTGGTAAGTACTTTCCTAGACTGCTTCCTTGACGTCTCTAGGTTGTATCAAACACCATCTCTAAAGGTCTCTTCTGTGACTCTGGTGTCTGGAGTTAGTAGTGAGTTAAGGGCTCGGAGGCTTCGGTAGTCTCTCCTTGTTCATTGTGAATAACACTGAGGAGTTTGTGATCTGTTTGAGATGGAGTTGTCAGCCGCACTGTTGGCTCAGCTCTTCGTGGCTCTTGGCAACATCTCCTGCCTCACTTGCTTTATCATTTATTTTAAACTGTACAAATGCGAAGAATTTCCCTACAGTTGGCGGCCATCATGGGCTCAGGCTAACTCCAAACCAGGCTGAGACTACGGGGAAAATACTAACTACCCTCCTTTCCCAGCTCTGATAGTTGCAACTACAAGTTGTTGGTGAGGATGTTGAATGTTCGTTTGGTCTGATAATTGGAGACGAGGACCGTAATTCTTCCGGACAGTTTGGCTTCCGCAAACTGACAAATGACTTTAGTGCAGCTGACTAGTCACATCCTGGTGGGCTTCAAGATGCCTTCATATCTTGACCTAGAGAAAACCTGACAATGCAGATTTGTTGATCCTCTCCGTCTTCACTCTGGAGACTGCTAGGGCAACTGTTCCATTTTCTCCAAAGAGCTCACGCAACTCCTGCCCTGCACAACCCCTGGAGTAGGGAAGTCCCGTAGGGCAGCATATTGAAAATTGCGTACTTTATAGTGACCATGTATTGTGTGGTCTGTGTTCTCTTTGGAGTCAAGACGACTTTGTATGTAGATGAACTTGCAGTATATTGCTCAGCGTCTATTTCCTGGGTGGCACGTCGCTGGCTGTGACAGTGGCTAATGTCTCAGAGTGGGCTGCTTCTAGCCTCTACCGGGTTTCTCCCAGAAAGACGGCGAGAACCTACAATTTCATGCTCCTCAGTTTGGTCCTAATGAGAATCATGAAATTCGTGGGAATGGGAATACTGCAGCGGATTAATATGTGTAGCCTTGTGCCATTACAGGCAGGAGTATGATGACCTGAACTGCTTCTTGGCCTGCCCTTTCTTGCTTTGCCGTTTCAATACTATCCATCACCTGGAGATAGGATTTTACACTGGGTTCTCAGCCCGTGAAGATCTGGGCCAGCGCTCCTTGTTTATAAGTAGGCATACACCTGACAACCCAATTTATGCCACAAGGTTCACCGTTGAAGGAGTGGGAGGAGTCCTTGATCCCTCGTACGCGGCTTCTCGGCGTCTTCCATTTCTGATACTGATTGCCCTTTAAGGGTTTGGCCAAGATATGGTCAGATATGTTATGTTTTTCTCTCTGATCAAAGAGCGAAGGTAGTGTTGGCTTTGCTGGGATTCTCCAGGATTAGCTGTGCAGTTACACACTGAGGTTTGTGTGTTCATTGCAGCAATCTTGATACCTTCGTACTGACAGATGGCTTAAATGGGTCCCAGTTCACTCTCTACGCAGAATCCTAATGCGCTGTTGTCCCTGGCCCAATATGCTTCTGTTTGCACTATAGTTTAGAAGATTCAGGAGTGGTTAGATGTTTCTATACCTGACAGAATGGTATGGAGTTCTGTTGGTACCTGGGTCGTGTTAGGGGTCCTAGGAAATGAACAGATAAATTTCAAAGCGAAGATGTTATTTCGAGTTTGCTATAGAGCAGACTTGTGCATCATAGTTAATTCCTGGTCCTCATACGTAGCCATGTCCTTATGAAGTGGCAGGCCGGTGGGCCCTATATACGAGTAGCAAGTAATGCAGGGATCGACAGGACGTGGGTGAATAACCCTTCAATAAAACACGTCAGTTTAAGATGTTTTATCTGTCGACTGAGGCTCTGCCACACCTCACCCATGAGAACCTGTTTACAATTGTTCCTGTCACTCAGAGAGACTTGTAACGTGTGGCTGACTGTGGACCAATTTTAACTTTGCCCAATGCTTGATTTTTTTGCTGAAGCCATAGTTCTTTTTATTTTCTTTTTTAAATTACCAGTGTGCCTGCAGAGACCTCTGGAACTTGTAGAATGGCGGGAATTTCAAACACTTGTAGCCGAGAAATATCTTTATTAAGGCTATCTATCCCCCGATCAATGTGAACCTTTGAGAGTGACAAGTTAATATTTTTATCTGATGCAAAGTTTAACGTTGTGACATCGTTTGTGTTTTCTCATCGTGTTTATATTTTTTTTGTCATATTTTTATTAGCAAGAGTGGTAAGCGATTTCTCAGGTCAACTCACTCTTCAAATCCTCACAGCTAACGTAGTATCAATGGCTGTAATCCAGTTTAAGTATTGATAATTATTTATTAATTTCTTTAATTCCGTATTAATGGGTATAATTCAGTATTGTATATAACCCGTTATTAGTGGCAGCAGTCTCATATTAATGGCTTTAATCCGGTACCTTTAGTAACATGAATTAGCATATCACAGGCAGCCGATGGATATCGGTGATCGAGAATGGATAGTCATGCATACGAAATATGATATGGCGATATTGTGCGTTTTAACATGAATATGACTCACTTTCCCTGCAAAGTTAGAGAGGAAAAAGTTGCTCCATACTGACACATTCCTGAGTTGTGACGGATCTGTGCTTTGTTGCACATGAATCTTGCAAACTCTGGACGCGAGTTTTATATTTGACAGTGATATGAGCACTGTGTCTCTCTGGTTGTCTCTCTCTGGTTGTCTCTCTCTGCTCTCTGGTTGTCTCTCTCTGGTTGTCTCTCTCTGGTTGTCTCTCTCTGGTTGTCTCTCTCTGGTTGTCTCTCTCTGGTTGTCTCTCTCTGACTGCCTGTCTCTGACTGCCTGTCTCTCTCTCTGACTGCCTGTCTCTCTCTCTGACTGCCTGTCTCTCTCTGACTGCCTGTCTCTCTCTCTGACTGCCTGTCTCTCTCTCTGACTGCCTGTCTCTCTCTCTGACTGCCTGTCTCTCTCTCTGACTGCCTGTCTCTCTCTCTGCCTGTCTCTCTCTCTGACTGCCTGTCTCTCTCTCTCTGACTGCCTGTCTCTCTCTCTGACTGCCTGTCTCTCTCTGACTGCCTGTCTCTCTGACTGCCTGTCTCTCTCTCTGACTGCCTGTCTCTCTCTCTGACTGCCTGTCTCTCTCTCTGACTGCCTGTCTCTCTCTCTGACTGCCTGTCTCTCTCTCTGACTGCCTGTCTCTCTCTCTGACTGCCTGTCTCTCTCTGACTGCCTGTCTCTCTCTGACTGCCTGTCTCTCTCTCTGACTGCCTGTCCTCTCTCTGACTGCCTGTCTCTCTCTGACTGCCTGTCTCTCTCTGACTGCCTGTCTTCTCTCTGACTGCCTGTCTCTCTCTCTGACTGCCTGTCTCTCTCTCTGACTGCCTGTCTCTCTCTGACTGCCTGTCTCTCTCTCTGACTGCCTGTCTCTCTCTCTGACTGCCTGTCTCTCTCTGACTGCCTGTCTCTCTCTCTGACTGCCTGTCTCTCTCTGACTGCCTGTCTCTCTCTCTGACTGCCTGTCTCTTCTGACTGCCTGTCTCTCGACTGCCTGTCTCTCTCTCTGACTGCCTGTCTCTCCCCTGACTGCCTGTCTCTCTCTGACTGCCTGTCTCTCTCTGACTGCCTGTCTCTCTCTGACTGCCTGTCTTCTCTGACTGCCTGTCTCCTGCTCCCTTTCTCCTGACTGCCTGTCTCTCTGACTGCCTGCTCTCTGACTGCCTGTCTCTCTCTGACTGCCTGTCTCTCTCTGACTGCCTGTCTCTCTCTCTGACTGCCTGTCTCTCTCTCTGACTGCCTGTCTCTCTCTCTGACTGCCTGTCTCTCTCTCTGACTGCCTGTCTCTCTCTCTGACTGCCTGTCTCTCTCTGACTGCCTGTCTCTCTCTGACTGCCTGTCTCTCTCTGACTGCCTGTCTCTCTCTCTGACTGCCTGTCTCTCTCTCTGACTGCCTGTCTCTCTCTCTCTGACTGCCTGTCTCTCTCTGACTGCCTGTCTCTCTCTCTGACTGCCTGTCTCTCTCTCTGACTGCCTGTCTCTCTGACTGCCTGCTCTGACTGCCTGTCTTCTGACTGCCTGTCTCTCTGACTGCCTGTCTCTCTCTCTGACTGCCTGTCTCTCTCTCTGACTGCCTGTCTCGCTTGCTCGTGCTCTCATGTACAAGCTATATCAGTCCTAGGTGATGGAGCTAACATCCGCCATATCCCAGGTAAACAGTCACCCGTCTATGACGGGAAAACTGTTTATAAGCGTCACTCTAGCCAGTCAGTCACTCTCTTGATCTCAGGACTTACACTTCTCCTCCTCCTCTTCGGATTGAATCAAAACACTCCCCTTCCCTGTTTCTTTCCGTCTAATTATTGAGGATATTTTCTTTGAAGACTTTCCCTCCGTGATGAGAAGATAATGGTATGCTGTGCAGGCCACGTCAGGCGTCCCTCTGCAGGTTACTGCTGTCCTGGAAACTTCACTTTTCACTCGGGGGGGAAATTTCACCGCTTTAGGGCGTGTGTTGTGTGGTCTGGGGAGCCTTAGTTGCTTAGTTGGTTAATTGGGCTTAAAGTCTACCGACTTAACAAGGATCATTAAAGCTGCAAGTAACTTGTTCACCACCAGTCAAGAATGTTTAATTCCTGAAGTAAGGATTGAACTAAACTCTCAGTAAATATACATTCAGACATACACCTCACTGTTTGTATAATATATAGGATAACTTGGAGGGTGTATAAATCTGTAATGGAGGGGAGGAGGGGGTAGGGGTGGTCCTAGGAAAGGATGGAGGGAGGGGGTGAAAGAGGTTTTGTGTACAAGGGACATGGACGAACAACAGACATGTGTAACAAAAAAAGGCACAATATTGTATTGTTCCAATAACAGACATGTGTTGAGTGTGTTAGATTGGATTAAATGGAGTCGAATGGTTTTTGGTACCTGATGAGTAGTTGGAGTGAGCAGGGTAATATTTTGTGAACGAATTCAAGGAAACCGGTTAGCCAGACTTGAGTCCTGGAGGTTGGAAGTACAATGCCAGCACTTTAAAAGAGGGGTCTGGAATATTAGCTATTTGGAGTGACATCTAATGTCGTATCTGAGCGCCTATGCAAAGACAGTGTGTGAATGATGGTGAAAGTGTTTCTGGTCACTGGTTGGCGCAGTCACTGGTTGGCGCAGTCACTGGTTGGCGCAGTCACTGGTTGGCGCAGTCACTGGTTGGCGCAGTCACTGGTTGGCGCAGTCACTGGTTGGCGAAGTCACTGGTTGGTGAAAAGTTTCCTACACTCCTGGACAAGAGGTGGTTTCCGGAGACAGTGACACTACCAGTGGCATCACAGGCAACCAACATTCAGGGAGGATTTTTGGTTTTTCATTAATTCTCAATCATGCTTCCTCTCTATCCCATTTTTCCTGCTGGTGTATGTCAAGTGAAGCTCTTCCTTCTACTCCTGACTCCTAAGTGACAGTGACATCCACCTCCGGACCTCACATGGACGCAGACTGTCCTTGGAACCGCGAGCCGGTTCATACGATCTCCCAGTGTATCGCCTCTCCCTTATAACAGTCGTGACTCCCGCTTCACCGTGACTCGGCTTCTCCCATGATCTAGGGATCACTTCAAACATTGCCTCACACTCTGCTACCAGGACTCGCAACTGACCATGTCGAGAGTATCAATATCTAAAGTGTAATGAACATTTGTAATGAGCACTGGTCAGGTAATGAGCACTGGTCAGGTCCTGTCCTCCCACGCGATGACCTGACACTCCTGCTCACCTGCACGGTGACAGGTACGACCTTCCCTCTAAATTCGTGTTCTCTTTTCACTAGTGTATCTGCTGAAGAGGATCCCAGAAGGGGGTCGAAATATATAATCTCCTGTGAGTTACTATTGAGCATTGAGAGTATATTTAACTCCTCACTCTCACGCTTTTTTCTTTGGCAGTCGCCAGTGCCTCTTGTTCCCTGTACTCCTCCAGTCTCTAGAATGACGCTGCCCATCCCGTAGCTCGATTGCGAGCTAACTCAGCTCACACACTGAGGTCCCTGTTTCGATCCCCGGTACGGGTGGAAACATTGGGACGTGTTTCCTCAAGACACCTACTGTCCCTTTTCACCTAGTAGTATATAGGTACCTAGGTGTAAGCCGACTGATGTAGGTAGCATCCTTAGAAAATTGACCTAATTTGGAGACTTTCTACATATTATGCCATTGATATCAGCTAGGCCTTTATACCTTGTACATGTATCTGAAGAAATAAAGATTAATTATTATTATTTCCTACAATTCAAAAGTCGATTAAGGACAGTGTTTCTCCAGAAGACAGTTCCATAAATGATCTTCGATAAACTTTATCTTGCACTAAGAAAATTAAAGACCCTAATCGATATCTGAATGAACAAATTCTAACTACAACAATACATTACTTTCATCAGCATCTTAACTTCTGGCTTGTGATCCTCACTTGTAGTATTTTACAACCTGTAACTTTCATGCTACTTGTTTCTAACCATACCCAACAATATCTCACTCACGCGCGCGCACACAGGTACCTTATTACTAAAAAACTATACCACGGGTGGGGTTCGAACCCCACCCTTAGGTCATAGCCAGCGAGCACCCCAGGTCATAGCCAGCGAGCACCCCAGGTCATAGCCAGCAAGCACCCCAGGTCACAGCCAGCGAGCACACCAGGTCATAGCCAGCGAGCACCCCAGGTCATAGCCAGCGAGCACCCCAGGTCACAGCCAGCGAGCACCCCAGGTCACAGCCAGCGAGCACCCCAAGTCACAGCCAGCGAGCACCCCAGGTCACAGCCAGCGAGCACCCCAGGTCACAGCCAGCGAGCACCCCAGGTCACAGCCAGCGAGCACCCCAGGTCACAGCCAGCGAGCACCCCAGGTCACAGCCAGCGAGCACCCCAGGTCACAGCCAGCGAGCACCCCAGGTCACAGCCAGCGAGCACCCCAGGTCACAGCCAGCGAGCACCCCAGGTCACAGCCAGCGAGCACCCCAGGTCACAGCCAGCGAGCACCCCAGGTCACAGCCAGCGATCACCCCAGGTCACAGCCAGCGATCACCCCAGGTCACAGCCAGCGAGCACCCCAGGTCACAGCCAGCGAGCACCCGAGGTCACAGCCAGCGAGCACCCCAGGTCACAGCCAGCGAGCACCCCAGGACACAGCCAGCGAGCACCCCAGGTCACAGCCAGCGAGCACCCCAGGTCACAGCCAGCGAGCACCCCAGGTTATAGGCAGCGAGCACCCCAGGTTATAGGCAGCGAGCACCTCAGGTCACAGCCAGCGAGCACCCCAGGTCACAGCCAGCGAGCACCCCAGGTCATAGCCAGCGAGCACCCCAGGTTATAGGCAGCGAGCACCCCAGGTCATAGCCACCATGTCCTCTCATACCGCAATATTACTAGTAATTAATATCAATATTAGGGTGGGATACTAGAGGATAAGGGGGAAGCAGGGTAGAGCTCCAAATGTTGATTTCCCAGTGTCCCACTTATGTACAGTTTTTGTTTAATATAGACTAAATTATTTAGCACAGTCGGACTTCCTATCTCTGCCTTTTGTTCTTTTGCAGTAACTTGCATCTTATCTTGATTAATCATTGCAAGTGCACTCCTTCTCCAGAGTGATGTTGCACATGATCGAGTTTGTTGTTCATCATTCACTATACTTTAGCTTGTGACTAATTGGATAAGTTGTACATGGTATGTTCCTCGGCGACCTGTGTGCCCAGGGCCTTTAATCAACTTGTAGCTTTTGATTTCTTCATTGCTTACTCCGCTTCCAGTATTAGGTAATTGTAACTCCTTCGTTCGCTGCTCTGAGGATGGTCTTACTGGGACTGAGAGACCAGTTACACCTCTGCTTCTCCATGTCTTAAACACCTGTGTTCCAACTGTGTGGATTACCAAACTAGTACTCTCAGGATCATAACTCCATATGCTCGTCTTCTGATACCGCTAGTTCAGTTAATCTGTACTCCACAAGAGCGATTTTTTCCCCTATTTTTCTTTTCATTGTTACACCTACCCCTTTCCCTCTTCTCCCCCTCCCCTCGCTATGCTGGTGGCACTTGGAGTGCCGTCTACACAATATATACATGTCATAACTCTCTTCCAACTCCACAGATGAGTTGCTGCATCTGTCATTTTTGTTCTTTGTAGCAACGTTTGCCATCTCCGGACCTCGGGTAACCACTAAAAGAGATGCGTCCCATTGTGGTCTCTCGACTGCGCTCGTGCAGCCCCTTTGAAACAGACTGCACGAAATCGTTCCCTGGCTTTCAGACAAGCAAGAGTGCTGCACGTACTTCGCATCACATGAATAGCTAAATGAAGCTGACATGTTTCTTGACTAGTGTAAACATCTCCCCGTGCACACGGTCTGGAAACAACTACTAAAGTAAGCAGGCAGGTAGGTACACACCTGCCCCAGGCCAGATCATCACGTCGCAGGGGAGAACTTAGCAAACCTGGTCGACGTTGCCAAAACAGTCAGCTATAACATCTCCCTTGTTTCCCAGTGTCTTTTCCAAGCCACCCAAAGGGTAGACAACAAAGCTCTTTGTTACAGTGGTATCCCTAGAAGGGATAAACCACTCTCCCCACCCCCGCCCCTCCACCTGCTAGCTGTACTGGGGTTTCAAGACTGCCCCGGATAAACCCCACCATTTACCAGAACGTCAGTTCAGCTAATGTTTGCAACCCTAACTTAATGAGTTGATACAACGTCACCACAAGAGACATTGTTGTACGTTAATTACCAAACTCCCTGAAGATGAGAATTAAAACTGGCGGCTTTATTCTCCTGCCGTCGAACCGGAGGATAGATTCCCGTTTTCTAAACGATGGGTTTAGGGAACCGGGAGCAGCCACTTCCCCGTGGTGAGTTGTGGGTATTTTGAATGACTGGTTATAGCAGAGAGTTGCTCACAGTGTTCAGCTCTTCTCTGCTATATTAAAATGCTCTTGTTTCCCCAGGCTACATTTATCTGCTGTATTTCGTTAGTTTTAAACCGAGTGGTGTCTGTCCCTCTGACACTCTTACTGATGTTGCTAACAACGTTGCCGTCACATTATTCTCTCGTGCTGAGTGACAGTTTGCGGCAGCTCTAACTAATGATATACACGTTCACTTGCAGAATAAAGTCACAATACCGAGGCTGCAACAATGTACAAGTAACGCGCACTTAGGAAACCTATGACGACGTTTCTGTCCTGGATCACTGTCACGTCAGTGTTTCTGTCCTGGATCACTGTCACGTCAGTGTTTCTGTCCTGGATCGCTGTCACGTCTCTGGTCCATAACAGGGTGGTTTGTACCAGGGTGGTTTGTACCAGGGTGGTTTGTACCAGGGTGGTTTGTACCAGGGTGGTTTGTACCAGGGTGGTTTGTACCAGGGTGATTCATACCAGGGTTGGCCCTCACTCTAATTTCCCACTTATCAAAACCCAATTATTCACAGCTGGCTTTCTCCTGGCCACCTGATAACCGCTAATTTTTATCAAAAACTAGCATAAGCCACAAAATTCTCCACCCAGAACACACAAAATACTGCTACACCAACAATTAAAAAAAATATTTTTTCACTGCAAAAATAATTAAATAATGGGTAAAGGATTCATTCAAATTTAACAAGATTGTAAAATGATGTAAATAAGCACTAAAAATGGAATACTTCGATTAATTCATCACACAAATCAAAACAATAGCAGGATATACAAGAAGTTGCAGAAACTATAGACAAAAATGAAAACAATACTAACATGAATTAAAGGCTAGAATAAGGCTAGAGAAAATCACCTGGTTATAGCATAGAATTTTTTTTATTAATTTCTTACATAATACATATACTTAGCAACACTATTCTACCCAGGTATAAGGGAAACTAATATCAAACATTATAAGCCCGGTCTACAAACTGTGGCGACAGAGCTGACGCCACAGATATAATCCCTGGGTCTTGCTTCCACCTCTGTTTTTCACTGTTCTCTTAAAAACACGTTTTGCAATAAGCTTAATATTCCTTTACACTTACTGAGTTATATCTTAGTGTACTCGTTGCACAACTTAAGACCCCTCGAGGGAGGTTCCTTGACGTTGGTGAGGGGCTCTTGATCTAGGGAATTGGATCTGTGCTCCAGCTCCCTGAATTAAGCCTGAATACATTCCATCCCTCCCCTCCACAGGCGCTGTATAATCCTACGGGCTTAGCGCTTCCCCATGATTATAATAACAACAACAACTTAAGACACTTTGAGACAAAGATAAATGTGAAGAGAATAGTTAAAATAGGAGGAAACAAATGGGGAACACAACTGCAAGTTCAAATGAGGCAAAATATCGTAAAAAAAAATACTTGCATGATGCTGATGGTGAATTTAAAATGTATCACATAAACATTTTGAAGTATTATTATAGAAGGAAAGATTCCTGTCTAAATATGTTTGACATTGATGCTCTTAATTACAGTAATCTTTCTTCAGTAAAAGAACTTATAATGTTTGTGTTATTGAACAGGATGACTTTGATGATCAAACTAATACATTACGGAGGGATGTAGTGGAAGTATGTACGAGATGAGCATTCAAAAGTGGACATAACGGAACAACTGGTAGGGAAGAAGCCTCGTCTGTTAACAGTAGTGCTAGACCTGCCGTTTAGTACTGACACAACAGGGCGAATACAGCCGAGTACTTCCCATTTCCCCAGGCATGGACAAGGACTCGATAATAGACAATGATCTGTAGCTTAGTGGCTCGACAAACTTGCATCTGTAACTCAAATTCTCGATCATAAGACAAGACCCTGAACCCAAGGACTCGATAATAGACGGGGATCTATAATTCAAATACTCGATCAGAGACGAGGACCTATAACTCAAGAACGTGCTCCTAGGCTAGGAGGGGGACTGGAGAATCTATTATGTACGTTACAGGTGAAGACAGAGCAGAGCTCCCATGTTAGAGCTGCTCAACATGACTCTAGGTGACGGCAGGTCTGCTGGAATTACTGCCATTTCTACCGTGTACACTGCCACCTGACCTCCCCTTCGTTACTGACTCTGCTTTCGCAGATCGAGCGGTAGCTCCTGGCCCCTCGTCTCGATTTCCTCTGATCATGGGCATTGTGATGGGATCTTTATCTAAGGAATTGGAGCTGAGTTTTCCTTGAATAAAACCTGATTATGGTTCCCCCAGAGTGGTCAGTATTGACCCCTGAGGGTTGATGGGACTATCGTAGGGGTCGATAAATGGTTGGGGGTCAAAAAGGGGTCAGCAAATGTCTGGGGACGTGATTTCCGTTGTGTATATGTGACCTCCAAGAGCGTAGTGACTTAGGACTGAAACTCGCCAATCTAGTTTTAATTAAATAATTTCTGAATGCCTCATCCTATTGGTATCAAACTATTCATTTTGATAACTTGAGAATGCAACACCTGGGCAGCTTCAGAAATAATGTTTTGTTATTATGGAATAAGGTCTCCGTGCAAAAATAGATGCAGTGTAATGCAATCCTTTATTATTGACAAAAGCCCACACAGTGGGCTTTTAACCTCACAAACAGATCTGTTTGTGACTTGATAAAGCCCATTGTGTGGGTGAAACGTTGTCAATAAAGGATCACATTATGCTGAATTTTATTTTTCCATCATGTTAGTATTTTACACCTTTTTTCTCTAAGGTTCCTGTGCAATAACTAGATAACGCTTCCTCTGGTTGGCTTGAAACTTTCCAAAGCTTGTGTATTTCAGTGGAAGGCTCAGACTGGTGTTGAGCTTTGTAGTTGCCAATTTTCCATTTTTATTGAAATTCGGACATTAGTTTCCATGCGTTAATTTGTGAATGTTTCTTCCGATTGGCTTAAAATCTTCATTGCTAATATACTGCTTCAGAAACTTAAGCTGCACCCTGCACTGGTCCTTTTGTTTATGCTAGAGTGGGCGGAGCTTGTGGATACAAGGATCACCTTTTTTGGGATCAAGAAGCGACCGACATATTTACCAAAAAAAAATATTTTTTTATTTTTTTTATATATTTTAATTTTTTAATTTAATTTTTATTTATCTTTATATTGGTATTATATGCAGTGCTAAACTCGTGTTGGTTATTTAAAGGTGTTGGAGGCTCTATCCTCCGTCTGCTAATAACGAGACAGAAAATCTGGCAGCCAGGCTTCTTACAGCAGAAATACTGGTAATTATGGAATTTTAGCTCTTATGACAAGGGGTCAGGGGGATCATGAACCTGAATAGTCTGATAAAATTACCAAATTGGTCTCTGATGGTCTTTAGGGAGAGTTAGCGAGCGTGGCGAGACTCAGTGTTACACTGACGTGAGGTGAGGGCTGTCATTGTCAGTGTTACACTGAGGTGAGGGCTGTCATTGTCAGTGTTACACTGAGGTGAGGGCTGTCATTGTCAGTGTTACACTGAGGTGAGGGCTGTCATTGTCAGTGTTACACTGAGGTGAGGGCTGTCATTGTCAGTGTTACACTGAGGTGAGGGCTGTCATTGTCAGTGTTACACTGAGGTGAGGGCTGTCATTGTCAGTGTTACACTGAGGTGAGGGCTGTCAGTGTTACACTGACGTGGTGAGGGCTGTCAGTGTTACACTGACGTGGTGAGGGCTGTCAGTGTTACACTGACGTGGTGAGGGCTGTCAGTGTTACACTGACGTGGTGAGGGCTGTCAGTGTTACACTGACGTGGTGAGGGCTGTCAGTGTTACACTGACGTGGTGAGGGCTGTCAGTGTTACACTGACGTGGTGAGGGCTGTCAGTGTTACACTGACGTGGTGAGGGCTGTCAGTGTTACACTGACGTGGTGAGGGCTGTCAGTGTTACACTGACGTGAGGTGAGGGCTGTCAGTGTTACACTGACGTGGTGAGGGCTGTCAGTGTTACACTGACGTGGTGAGGGCTGTCAGTGTTACACTGACGTGGTGAGGGCTGTCAGTGTTACACTGACGTGAGGTGAGAGTGGGGGTCATCTCAATTCTCTGACAGCCCAGCGCTTGGTCTGTTGGTCATGTCTGTTCTAATTGCCCTAAGTTAGTTGAGCTGTTACTTCCGTTCTCTAGGACCTGGTCTGCTACTTAACTCGGTTGTCTGATTGTCTAAGTTCTTGTTCAGTTCAACAATGTAGTGTGAAGGTAGAGAGAACAATGTAGCGTGATAATATAATATATATATATATATATATATATATATATATATATAATATATATATATATAATCAATAACAACACTGCGACTAGCCGAGGATTCGAACCTATGTCGTTTTGGCCCGCCTCAATTTGAGCGAAAATCTCACATGATGCTCTATCTCACAGGACCACGCAATCCTACAAGAATCACACACCCAGCAGAGCTAGGTGTTTTACCGTGATCCGAGGACATGGGTTCGAATCCTCGGCTAGTTGCAGTGTTGTTATTGATTAATATATATATATATATATATATATATAATATTGGAAGTCATGCATAACCACTCAAATATACCCAGCCTAACATGATGCGTCTCTGTAGATGAGCAACTTTCTCTTTACTGTCGAGAAGTTCCACCTACTATGCAGCAGCAGCAGCAGCAGCAGGGTTGTGGAGTCGGCGTCAGAAGCAATTCTTGGGTTACTGGAGTCTGAGTCCGACTCCAAATAAATTTAAATTGTATAGAAAAGGAAGGTTTATGTACCTAATAGTTTATTTCTAATAAAATGGCTTTTATTAAGTTGTTTTAGTTGTTTGATTACTTTTTAACTTGGAATTACTTTTAGTAATATCAAAGGAAGTATTTGAGATTATTGAATAAGTAGAGAAAGATGTTTCTGATTCTGATTTTCTTTTATAGTTTCTTTGGTTTTTTTTTCATGCTATTGTTTTATACTTGATAGTCTTTTTGTGAAAATATAACCTCATTGTTCCCATTTTTCAAGTTTATGTCCTTTAACTTTAAGGTTACTGAATGTTTGTAATTTCTTGAATAAATAACATTAAAAAGCCAGAATGGCATAACTATAGTGTTTAGAGCCAAGTTTTAACAGGTTACTGAGCCTATATGTTTCATGCTTGCAATCCATATAGCAAATATATAATTATTATATTTATAATTTGTTCCCTATATCGATATATAATTAAAAGAGTCGGAGGTTTCATGTGCCGACTCCACAGTCCTGCTTTGCAGGCTTCTTCAGTCGAATTCAGAAGTGGCATTGTATACAGCAGAAGCAGTGGAGAAATCAAGAGGACGTGATCAGTCCGTCAGCCTTGAAGTAGTAGTATTGAGGTGGTCAGTCCCTCGGCTCTTACTGTCCAGCTCCATAAACCCGGACAAAGTGAAGGTGGAGTATGGGACTGTGGACTTGGATTCTGAGGCCAGAAGAGCGGTTGTGAATTTGGAAATGACGTCATAAAGGCGGGGCTTACTGGAAATAAGAAATGAGAAGCACTGCAGTAGGCCTACTGAACAATAACTAGAACATAAGAACATAAAGAAGGAACTAGTAGTAAGAAGGGTAGTAAGAAGGGTTGAATTTGAGAGACCTGCCCAGTATGGGCCAAACGATCCAGTACACGAGTATAGGGGAAAGGGCCGGGGAAGGGGGAAGTGTAGTAATAGTAGGGTAGGTGCCAGGGTGCCGGAAGTGATGACAGGTTTACCGCATGGATGAGTCACGTGACATGTCTTGGGAAACATGTTCTTAGATCATATGGAATAAGGTGTTGGAAATGTCATAACCACCAGAATTCTGAACGATGGTGTTAGTGGCTGCCATGAGTGAAGATTCAAGGCAACGGCGTCGCTTCGAATCTCGTTTCCTATAAATCAGTTTTGCATCTTTCCAGTGTATGAGATGCCCCTCACGTTGCTCGAGTCATCCCTGCTGCAGGCGTTTGTGTTTATAAATTCTTGTTAATAAACATTTCATGGCACCCACACCTGAACTTTGTCGCTCTGCCTACAGAGTATTCTCCTACTCCTGTAGAAAACCTTAGCCAGAGGCCTTTTGTTAGGTCAACAACTTACCACAATATTATCCGGAGGTCTTTTGTTAGGTCATGAAGGAAGGTGTGGTAATACTTGCTACTTAAATATTGCTTCTAGCAAGAGTTGTCTGGTGTTTACACACATCACTGCAAGGTAACAACAGAAATTTCTAGTTGCATCTGGTGGCTGACGGTTTTTGTATGACTGAGTTCATCTACAATCCTGGGTAAAATGAAAGGGAAAAATGTAAAATGAGTAAATGTCTTCCTAATGTAGGCGCATTGTTCTTTAAGATATTTAGGGCTGAAAATCTTCAGAGCCTTCAGGAAGAATCCCATGACGACATCTTGAGTTTGGTGCGAGAGTCGTGGTGCTACAAGAAATGTATGAGGGTCGTCCTTGTTGGTAGGCTTCCGGTTTTGCAAACGAAAATCTCAGACCCTCCTGCACAAGCCACCGACCACCAGGTGTAACCAGAAATTTATCTTACCTTGCGGTGACGTGGCGATACTACATGGATTCTAGCCAGAAGCAATAGCCAAGTAGATCACTATTGCCACCGCTTCGAATAGTGACCACACCAAGAAAAAGTCCATCCAGTGTTCTTCTAAAGGATTTTTAATACATCATTCCTTGTGGGCTCTGCGACAAAGTTTACGTGGGGGAAACCATGAGATATTTATCCCAGAATTTATGAACACCCATAAACCTGCAACAGTGATGACAATAGTAATGCATGTCATACATAGAAATGCCGAGTCTCTCGTGCATGTGAAAAATGCTGAGCTTATCTGCGGGAAACCAGATCTGCGACGAAACCGTTGCTTTGAAGTGCCACTCGTCTCCACCTCCAACATCATCGGTCCAAACGCTGGCATTGTTAGTACCTAAAGCCTAAATGACTTTAAAATATGCTTCCCTGAGACTGCCACTTGACACGAGATAAATCCTCCTTCAATTCTGGCGTCTGCCTTCACTCCTTCACTTCTGGGGTCCGCCTTCACTTCTGGCGTCCGCCTTCACTCCTTCACTTCTGGCGTCCGCCTTCACTCCTTCACTTCTAACGTCCGCCTTCACTCCTTCACTTCTGGCGTCCGCCTTCACTCCTTCACTTCTGGCGTCCGTCTTCACTCCTTCACTTCTGGCGTCCGCCTTCACTCCTTTACTTCTGGCGTCCGCCTTCACTCCTTCACTTCTGGCGTCCGCCTTCACTCCTTCACTTCTGGCGTCCGCCTTCACTCCTTCACTTCTGGCGTCCGCCTTCACTCCTTCACTTCTGGCGTCCGCCTTCACTCCTTCACTTCTGGGGTCCGCCTTCACTCCTTCACTTCTGGGGTCCGCCTTCACTCCTTCACTTCTGGGGTCCGCCTTCACTCTTTCACTTCTGGGGTCCGCCTTCACTCCTTCACTTCTGGGATCCGCCTTCACTCCTTCACTACTGGGGTCCGCCTTCACACCTTCACTTCTGGGGTCCGCCTTCACTCCTTCACTTCTGGGGTCCGCCTTCACTCCTTCACTTCTGGGGTCCGCTTCACTCCTTCACTTCTGGGGTCCGCCTTCACTCCTTCACTTCTGGGGTCCGCCTTCACTCCTTCACTACTGGGGTCCGCCTTCACACCTTCACTTCTGGGGTCCGCCTTCACTCCTTCACTTCTGGGGTCCGCCTTCACTCCTTCACTTCTGGGGTCCGCCTTCACTCTTTCACTTCTGGGGTCCGCCTTCACTCCTTCACTTCTGGGGTCCGCCTTCACTCCTTCACTACTGGGGTCCGCCTTCACACCTTCACTTCTGGGGTCCGCCTTCACTCCTTCACTTCTGGGGTCCGCCTTCACTCCTTCACTTCTGGGGTCCGCCTTCACGCCTTCACTTCTGGGGTCCGCCTTCACTCCTTCACTTCTGGGGTCCGCCTTCACTCCTTCACTTCTGGGGTCCGCCTTCACTCCTTCACTTCTGGGGTCCGCCTTCACTCCTTCACTTCTGGGGTCCGCCTTCACTCCTTCACTTCTGGGGTCCGCCTTCACTCCTTCACTACTGGGGTCCGCCTTCACACCTTCACTTCTGGGGTCCGCCTTCACTCCTTCACTTCTGGGGTCCGCCTTCACGCCTTCACTTCTGGCGTCCGCCTTCACTCCTTCACTTCTGGGGTCCGCCTTCACACCTTCACTTCTGGGGTCCGCCTTCACACCTTCACTTCTGGGGTCCGCCTTCACACCTTCACTTCTGGGGTCCGCCTTCACACTTCACTTCTGGGGTCCGCCTTCACTCCTTCACTTCTGGGGTCCTCCTTCACTTCTGGGGTCCGCCTTCACTTCTGGGGTCCGCCTTCACTTCTGGGGTCCGCCTTCACTTCTGGGGTCCTCCTTCACTTCTGGGGTCCGCCTTCACTTCTGGGGTCCGCCTTCACTTCTGGGGTCCGCCTTCACTTCTGGGGTCCGCCTTCACTTCTGGGGTCCGCCTTCACTTCTGGGGTCCGCCTTCTCCTTCACTTCTGGGGTCCGCCTTCACTTCTTGGGGTCCGCCTTCACTTCTGGGGTCCGCCTTCACTCTTCACTTCTGGGGTCCGCCTTCACTTCTGGGGTCCGCCTTCACTCCTTCACTTCTGGGGTCCGCCTTCACGGTCCCTTCACTTCTGGGGTCCGCCTTCACTCTCACTTGGGGTCCGCCTTCACTTCTGGGGTCCGCCTTCACTCCTTCACTTCTGGGGTCCGCCTTCACTTCTGGGGTCCGCCTTCACTTCACTCTGGGGTCCGCCTTCACTTCTTGGGGTCCGCCTTCACTTCTGGGTCCGCCTTCACTCCTTCACTTCTGGGGTCCGCCTTCACTTCTGGGTCCGCCTTCACTTCTGGGGTCCGCCTTCACTTCTGGGGTCCGCCTTCACTTCTGGGGTCCGCCTTCACTTCTGGGGTCCGCCTTCACTTCTGGGGTCCGCCTTCATTTCCTTCTCTTCTGGGGTCCGCCTTCACTTCTGGGGTCCGCCTTCACTTCTGGGGTCCGCCTTCACTTCTGGGGTCCGCCTTCACTTCTGGGGTCCGCCTTCACTTCTGGGGTCCGCCTTCACTTCTGGGGTCCGCCTTCACTTCTGGGGTCCGCCTTCACTTCTGGGGTCCGCCTTCACTTCTGGGGTCCGCCTTCACTCCTTCACTTATCTTGCTGCTGCTGTTGCCGCCGCTATTGTTGTTGCTGCTGCTATTATTACTGCTGCTGCTGCTGCCACCGTCGCCGCCGTTGTTGCTGCAACCGCTGTTGCTGCTGCTACCTCTGCCGTTGTTTCTGCCACCGCGTTTCTGCTGCAGCTGTTGCTACCGCTACTCCTCCTCATAAGTATCTGTCACCTGTTAGGATATTAATATTTTTTGATCAGTATCGTCCATGACGAGACCATCTTTGTGAGAGTCGGTGAAGAGGATCGAGAAGTCATTTACCAAATCTTGCAGAGCTTTGATGTCTCTGCGTGGGATGACACTTTTGGTTGCTTCACAAACTGCTGCAGTAATTAAGCTTCGAGTATTACCTTTTTTGAAATTCGCAGTCTCCGAACCTGTAATTTTTGATGAGGGGTCAAATTAACAGATTGAATGTTTATTCCAGTGGAAAACTTTAGTCTAAGGCTGAGAGCTTCCTGTTCAGGGCTGGACAGAGCGTAGGAGGAGGCGTTGTTGATTATGGTGGAGCGTCCTATGCTCCTTCTTAAGCGGTCGTATTATGTTTGAAAGTTTCTTGTTAGTCTATTTCCTGTTGGATGTTAGCCGAGGCAATCTTGGTAAGAATATGTTGTTGAAGACTGACATCGATGGATGCTGCAGGAAGCTTCATGAGCGTCATAAAGAGTGCCTGGGCTTAATCTGAGAATCTCGGCGGCACACACTCGTAGATGAAGTGTTAGACGGTCGGGATAACTGGCACTGAAGAGATGCAGTGGTGTGGATTTCGGAGTGATGTTTCTCTTCTGAGCAATATAAAAAATGTCAGTACCTGATGCTGTGTTATGAGCCATGTTTCACAAGATGTGACTTTGCTAAGATGCGTCGACGATGTGCTAAACTTTGTGCTCTGATGCCACAGCGCCCAGAACCTCCTCCTCAACATCAGTTTGGTGGAACCACCTCCTCAACATCAGTTTGGTGGAACCTCCTCCTCAACATCAGTTTGGTGGAACCTCCTCCTCAACATCAGTTTGGTGGAACCTCCTCCTCAACATCAGTTTGGTGGAACCTCCTCCTCAACATCAGTTTAATGGAACCTCCTCCTCAACATCAGTTTGGTGGAACCACCTCCTCAACATCAGTTTGGTGGAACCTCCTCCTCAACATCAGTTTGGTGGAACAACCTCCTCAACATCAGTTTGGTGGAACAACCTCCTCAACATCAGTTTGGTGGAACCTCCTCAACATCAGTTTGGTGGAACCTCCTCAACATCAGTTTGGTGGAACAACATCCTCAACATCAGTTTGGTGGAACCTCCTCAACATCAGTTTGGTGGAACAACCTCCTCAACATCAGTTTGGTGGAACAACCTCCTCAACATCAGTTTGGTGGAACAACCTCCTCAACATCAGTTTGGTGGAACAACCTCCTCAACATCAGTTTGGTGGAACAACCTCCTCAACATCAGTTTGGTGGAACAACCTCCTCAACATCAGTTTGGTGGAACAACCTCCTCAACATCAGTTTGGTGGAACAACCTCCTCAACATCAGTTTGGTGGAACAACCTCCTCAACATCAGTTTGGTGGAACAACCTCCTCAACATCAGTTTGGTGGAACCTCCTCAACATCAGTTTGGTGGAACAACCTCCTCAACATCAGTTTGGTGGAACAACCTCCTCAACATCAGTTTGGTGGAACAACCTCCTCAACATCAGTTTGGTGGAACAACCTCCTCAACATCAGTTTGGTGGAACAACCTCCTCAACATCAGTTTGGTGGAACAACCTCCTCAACATCAGTTTGGTGGAACAACCTCCTCAACATCAGTTTGGTGGAACAACCTCCTCAACATCAGTTTGGTGGAACAACCTCCTCAACATCAGTTTGGTGGAACAACCTCCTCAACATCAGTTTGGTGGAACAACCTCCTCAACATCAGTTTGGTGGAACAACCTCCTCAACATCAGTTTGGTGGAACCTCCTCAACATCAGTTTGGTGGAACCACCTACCAAGTTCATTAATAAAGAAAATAAATTCCTTTCTTAGACGTGATTCGAAACGATAGCGTTAAACTTGATTTCATAGATAACGCATACCAAATAAAAAATGACCTACAATGGTATTCGCAGCACGATGATAAAAGAGCGTGGTATCATCATTGGAGTCTTCTAAAGAGCCCAGAATCTCTTCTACTCTTGCATCTCGAAGCAGACTAATTATATCAAATCATTTTTCCCCAGACTTCACTACACACAATATTTCATCATTGACTATAGAAAGAAAACTGTAAATACTACGTAACTAGTACTAACACGAGATGTGAAAAAAGACACTTAATATACAGTTCAGGATATTTATTATAGGAACCACTAGAGCCAGCAAATACGTTGTACCTCCCGTCAACAATCATTCTAGTATCTTAGGTAAAATCAGTATCATAAACGCCAACATCTTGTCCAAAACCATAAAAGATTTAGTTAAAAAAAGGGAAGCTAATAAATACCACTGTGGGCATCTATACCACCTGACAAGATTTGTCAGTGACACCTTCAGGGACACCTTCAGGGACACCTTCAGGGACACCTTCAGGGACACCTTCAGGGACACCTTCAGGGACACCTTCAGGGACACCTTCAGAGACACCTTCAGGGACCTATGTAGATACCAGCAAAGTCGATGAACGTATTAACTCGTTCCGAAACAACGACACTAGAAATGCAAGCGGTTTACACACACCGAGAACCACCTTATGAACTTCCCAGAGTCAAGACTTATCAATGGAAAGGAGCGTCGCAGTAACTTGTTTAGACTCCGCAGTAATAGCAACTACCAATAACAATTATCAAACTTTGGACCATTCAGTCTCCAAAATCTTAGCGAGGCTTATTCTCCCAGTACCTGAAACTGCGTTCACCTAACCTCACTTGGCTGGCTGCTCATGCTCTGTCACCTCAGAACCCGCCCCCCTCTCTCTCTCTTCTCTCTCTCTGTCTCTCTCTCTCTGTCTCTCTGTCTCTGTCTCTCTGTCTCTCTCTCTCTGTCTCTCTCTCTCTGTCTCTCTCTCTCTGTCTCTCTCTCTCTGTCTCTCTCTCTCTCTTCTCTCTCTCTCTCTTCTCTTCTCTCTCTCTCTCTCTCTCTTCTCTCTCTCTCTGTCTCTCTCTCTCTCTCTCTCTCTCTTCTCTGTCTCTCTCTCTGCTTCTCTGTCTCTCTCTCTGTCTTCTCTCTCTGTCTCTGTCTTTCTTCTGTCTCTCTCTGTCTCTCTCTCTGTCTTCTCTCTGTCTCTCCCTGTCTCTGTCTCTCTCTCTGTCTCTTCTGTTCTCTGTCTCTCTCTCTCTCTCTCTCTCTCCTGCTCTGTCTCTCTCTGTCTCTCTCTCTGTCTCTGTCTCTCTCTCTCTGTCTCTCTCTCTGTCTCTCTCTCTTCTCTGTCTCTCTCTCTGTCTCTCTCTCTGTCTCTCTTCTGTCTCTCTCTCTGTCTCTGTCTGTCTGTCTGTCTCTCTGTCTCTCTCTCTCTCTCTCTCTCTCTCTCTCTGCTCTCTCTCTCTGTCTTCTCTCTGTCTCTCTGTCTCCCCTCTCTGTCTCTGTCTTCTCTCTGCTCTCTCTGTCTCTCTGTCTTCTGTCTCTCTCTCGTCTCTCTCTCTCTGTCTCTCTCTGTCTCTGTCTCTCTCTCTGTCTCTCTCTGTCTCTCTCTGTCTTCTCTCTCTGTCTCTTCTCTCTGTCTCTCTCTCTCTGTCTCTCTCTCTCTGTCTCTGTCTCTCTGTCTCTCTTCTCTCTGTCTCTCTCTCTCTCTCTCTCTCTTCTCTCTCTCTTCTCTCTCTCTGCTCTCTCTCTCTCTCTCTCTCTCTCTCTCTCTGTCTCTCTCTGTCTCTCTCTCTGTCTCTCTCTGTCTCTCTCTCTGTCTCTCTCTCCCCATGTAAATATCAGTCTTATGTCTGAAATGATTGTCCATGATAGACGAGACATCTTCCAATAAAATGCTCTAACCCACATCGTCTTATTTACACCTAAGACGATTGTTTTCTGCAGAACTAACATCTGGGACCTTTAATGCATTATATTTATTATCGTATTTCTATATAATATTTAAAGTTAGAGATATACGGGGCATGCGCCAAGCTCCTCCGTCACCTCCAGATTATTTACTAGTGTCTCCTTGTTTGCTAGATCCAGGTCAAGCAGGTTATTACTACTTGTTAGTTCTGATACAAATTCCAAACCAATCGGAGGCAACTAACCATAACTGACAGGTTATAGAGCTGGCCAACTACATGTCTTGCAGTGACGTCTTAGTGACGTCTTGCAGAGTATATTGGACACGTATCGTGGATGACATGTGACCCTTATTGAACATATATTGGGATGACGACTGAGCAGTATTAGACACGCACTGACGCTGTCACCATGCTGGACATGTAGTCAGGTGACATCTCGACCATATATGACCACACCAGAACTTTTCCTTTCTCCTGCTTCCTAAACTTCACCTTTCAGACGAAGGGTTGAGACTGCCTTGATGCCTGTGAAAAGTTCTTGATCCAAAAAACAGAAGCTTCCTGGGCCTTCCTTGGCTGAAATGTGACACCCTCCCGAACCTATGAACTACAAGACCCCTACGGGCTTAGCGCTTCCATAAGAATATAATTATAGATCAAGACCTCATTTTTTTGTCAAGACTGTCTGCCTATGTATCTCCTAAGAGTGTTGGTAGGCCGGTGTCTCCCAAAACTTTTGGTAGGCCTATCATAAAGGTTTGCAAACTGTTGATAGTACTATCAGCTCCAAGATTTGTCTGCCAAGGTTTGCTAGGTCTATTTGTCTGCCAAGATTTGCTAGGCCCATCAGTGTCTGCCAAGCTCTGATAGGCCCATCAGTGTCTGCCAAGCTCTGATAGGCCCATCAGTGTCTGCCAAGCTCTGATAGGCCCATCAGTGTCTGCCAAGCTCTGATAGGCCCATCAGTGTCTGCCAAGCTCTGATAGGCCCATCAGTGTCTGCCAGCTCTGATAGGCCCATCAGTGTCTGCCAAGCTCTGATAGGCCCATCAGTGTCTGCCAAGCTCTGATAGGCCCATAAGTGTCTGCCAAGCTCTGATAGGCCCATCAGTGTCTGCCAAGCTCTGATAGGCCCATCAGTGTCTGCCAAGCTCTGATAGGCCCATCAGTGTCTGCCAAGCTCTGATAGGCCCATCAGTGTCTGCCAAGCTCTGATAGGCCCATCAGTGTCTGCCAAGCTCTGATAGGCCCATCAGTGTCGCCAAGCTCTGATAGGCCCATCAGTGTCTGCCAAGCTCTGATAGGCCCATCAGTGTCTGCCAAGCTCTGATAGGCCCATCAGTGTCTGCAAGCTCTGATAGGCCCATCAGTGTCTGCTAAGCTCTGATAGGCCCATCAGTGTGGCTCTGATAGCCATAGGTCTCCTGATAGGCCCATCAGTGTCTGCCAAGCTCTGATAGGCCCATCAGTGTCTGCCAAGCTCTGATAGGCCCATCAGTGTCTGCCAAGCTCTGATAGGCCCATCAGTGTCTGCCAAGCTCTGATAGGCCTATCAGTGTCTGCCAAGCTCTGATAGGCCTATCAGTGTCTGCCCTAACTGCCAAGACAGTTGGTAGGATTATGTGGTAATGGTGCAGCAGTTGCAAGAAGCAGGAGCGACGTGATCTGAATCCCAGTTACCCTCGGTTGTGCAGTTGCTACGATACTGTGATATGCAATCTTGCTTCATAAAACCCTTTTGAAGATTTTGATAATGTGGACGGTCAGGGTTATTGATCTATAACTTTTTTGAAATTATTGCCATTTTTGTGGAGTGAGGCTATGATGGTGGTTTTTTAATGACTGTGGAATGATTCCCTTGTCAAGAGTTCGTCTTCGATAGGATAATTAAGGCACAAGAATGTAATTTCTTGCAATTCTTGATGAATATAAAGTTCAAGGAATCAGGTCTGGGGTGGAGTGTAGGGGCATGTTGTGATTATACCTGGAGTATACCTGGAGAGGGTTTCGGGGGTCAAAGCCCCCGCTGGTCGGTCTGTGACCAGGCCTCATTATTACCTAGTGCTGAAAATGTTATAAAATACTGACAAGTTGAAGATATCTTTATTGATGAAACGTTTCGCCTACCTAGTACTCATCAGTCAAATTAAGAGCAGTCGGTGAAGTAGTGAAATAAAGATGTAATCAGTCTATCAACCTTGGAGAAAAAGTATTTGAGGTGGTCAGTCCCTCAGCCTCTCCAGGTTGAACTGATTACACCTTTATTTCACTACTACACCTGCTGCCTCTATATTTGACTGAAGAAGCCTTCTGTATAGGCGAAACGTTTATAGATAAATGGTATCACATTTAGATTTGTCAAGTGTGATACCTACGACTGCTTCCCCTCACCCGTCTACATCGATTCAAGGCTGAGGGACTGATTACCTCAAACTACTCCTGTTCTTCACCATTCTCCATTGTATGGACTGATGAAGCCACTGTGTGTTGCTACATGTGTGTTGATCATCAGTGATTCGCTTCTTCAGTATCAAGTGGTGTTAGGGGTGACACCAGTCATTACGGAGACGCATCTGCATGGACATCTCTTGGGTCCTCTGTTCTTTGACTAGTGGCTTACTGTCGCTCTCTGACTTTAAATATTTCACTCATTTCTTTGTCAGTTTGTTGCATCTCCTTTAACTAAAAGTCTGATACTGGGGCTCCCGAACATTTGGCCGACGGACGCTTCACCGACGGACGCTTCACCGAACGGACACTTCACCGAACGGACACTTCACCGAACGGACATGTGGCCAAACTGGCATAAAATAAACCTAACCTAATTATCCGTTCGGTTAAATGTCCGTCGGCCAAGTGTCCGTCGATCATTTGGCTGGACACGGATAATAAATGTTTTGGCCCAGGATTTTTCATACGAATAAGTGTCTTATTTCTTTCAATATCCTTACGGCTCTCTCTCTCTCTCTCTCTCTGTCTCTCTCCTCCCTCTCTCTCCTCCCCTCTCTCCTCCCTCTCATTCCTCCCTCTCTCCTCTCTCTCTCTCTCTCTCCTCCCTTCTCTCCTCCCTCTCATTCCTCCTCTCTCTCCTCCCTCCTTTCTCCTCCCTTCTCTCCTCCCTCTTCTCCTCCCTCTCTCTCCTCTCTCTCTCTTCTCTCTCTCTCTCTCTCTCTCTCTCTCTCTCTCTCTCTCTCTCTCTCTCTCTCTCTCCTCTCTCTCTCCCCCCTCTCCTCTATCCTCCTCTCTCTCCTCCCTCTCTCTCCTCTCTCTCTCTCCTCCCTCTCTCCTCCCTCTCCTCTCTCTCCTCCCTCTCTCCTCCCTCTCTCTCTCCCTCCCCCTTCCCTCCTCTCCTCCCTCTCTCTCTCTCCTCTCTCTCTCTCCTCTCTCTCTGTCCTCCCTCTCTCTCTCTCCTCTCTCTCCTCTCTCTCCCTCTCTCCTCCCTCTCTCTCTCCCTCTCTCCTCCCTCTCTCTCCTCTCTCTCCCCTCTCCCCCTCCCCTCTCTCCCTCTCTCCCTCCCTCTCTCCCCTCTCCCTCTCTCCTCCCTCTCTCTCCTCTCCCTCTCTCCCCTCTCTCCTCCCTCTCTCCTCCCTCTCTCTCTCCTCCCTCTCTCCTCCCTCTCTCTCTCCTCCCCCTCTCCTCCCCCTCTCCTCCCTCTCTCTCCTCCCTCTTTCTCTCCTCCCTCTCTCTCCTCCCTCTCTCTCTCCTCCCTCTCTCTCTCCTCCCTCTCTCTCTCCTCCCTCTCTCTCCTCCCTCTCTCTCTCCTCTCTCTCTCCTCCCTCTCTCTCCTCCCTCTCTCCTCCCTCTCTCTCTCCCTCTCCTCCTCTCTCCTCCCTCTCTCCTCTCTCTCCTCTCTCTCCCCTCTCTCTCCTCCCTCTACTCCTCTCTCTCCTCCCCCCCCTCCTCCCTCTCTCTCCTCCCTCTCTCTCTCCTCCCTCTCTCTCCTCCCTCTCCTCTCTCCTCCCTCTCTCTCCTCCCTCTCTCCTCTCTCTCCTCCCTCTCTCTCTCCTCCCTCTCCTCCCTCTCTCTCTGTCCTTCCTCTCTCTCTCTCTCTCTC
>WNWK01001316.1:192500-235000 GCA_009830355.1 Cherax destructor
CTGGCCTCGTAAGGCCATTTTTATGAAATATTTCCATACAAATTCTTCCGTTGCTCCTGTCCTCTTGGTCTTTCCGTTTACTTATATTTTACTTCCTTTTCGCCAAGATTGTTTTGATCCAAGGAAGTGGATAAAATTTTATTAACACCCCCTTCCCCAAGACTTCACATTTTCCAGGTGCTGTATGACTCACGGGTTTAGCGCTTTTTCGGGAATAGATTATTTGTAATAGCTTCTGAGACTACACATTGTGGAGCAGACTTCAGGTTTTGTTAATCACAAACTGTTGTTATATTTTGAGAGATGATGTTGCTGACCTTTTCTCTATACCAAATTTTATTTTTTCCCTCTCTGAAATAACAGCTGAGTATCGCATTTAATGGTTTCCAACCTCATGATCCGCTGGTCACGACTCTGTTGTTGTAGATACATTGACTGTGGCTATTGTTTCAGACTACAAGATTGTGACCATGTGACTATAATTAGTCCAAAAATGTACAAGGATCATCCAGTAGTCAAATATCTGCTACTATAGTTCACCAGGCTATGAGAGGCCGAGCTTCAGGAAGGTGCTTCTTGTTGGTCGACAAATTCACCAGCTCTTGGCTGACAATGATTGTCAGATGGCAGTTTGGCTTTTTTTTCGGGAACACAGGAAAGTATTATGCAAAACACTTGTAGATAAACTACTGCAAAATTACCGACTACCAGGCTACTAAACGTCACCCAGATTCCGTATCTTCTACTTGTGTTGGTCTCTCCCAGACAACCTCTGGCGTGAGTGGCGACAAGATATATATATATATAAAATGGAGGGAGGTAGAGAAGGGGGGGGACCGGCAGGCAGGCTTTCGAAACTGTTGCAACAAATGAAACTCGCTACAAAGGTAAATTGAGTTTCGCAATGCTTACTGATTTCTACCGGATGTTGCAACGAGATGAGCCAGTCGAGGCTGAAAGACGTCAGAGCCATTAGTAACATGTTTGTGTTTGCTGATTGTCTGGAATTCTTATGTTGATTAGTTTGTTAACTTGTTATAAAGGCGAGGGTTAAGTCTATATGTAACCTCTCCATTAACAGTCAAGGAAACTTTAACACCTATAATAGAGATTAAAGCAAATTCTCAGCATATATACTTAATAACGTGCACATTTTGATATATATATATATGTGTTCTTTTTGTTCTTCATTTACATTAGTAGCGTATGAGTTGTATACGAATATAATGGACTAAAGCTTTTAATAATTTTTTTCTATGAAGCTATTAATTTCGAGATGTGATTTGTTAAGCACAAACTGTTTTCTTAGACTTAATCAGTTTTTCTTTTCATTAAGTTTAAAACTTAAATTTTGTTGAAATATTGATATTAAAAATAATGTTTTCGTGTTGCTGATGTTCCCTATTTCCCGTTTCACTTCTGTCTTGTAAATATAATCTAATTTTCTATGAGGGAAGAATGAAGTTGCTCTTGGCCTTTCACGCTGTAATTCCAGACACTTCTTAAGAGTAATGCAATGAGAAGGGAACTCAGGAGAACCAGCAAGTGTCATGAGTATCCAGCCAGGAAAGACCACAGCCAGAAGCTACAGACCACAGCCATTTATGACCTGAAATGCTTTATGCCGAGGAAGGTATCTTAAATAAGGTAAACATGGTGGTTAACGGTAATATATAACCCATCTGACTTGTCAGTATTTATCAAAAGTCTGCCGATTGTCGTTCCATTTTGACCACGTGCAATAGATGCTTTTTGCCGTCCTCTGACACATTCCTGCGAATACCGCAATATTCTGGGGATTCTCGTTGTTCATACTAGTGCACCATAATTGACTTGTAATTTATTTTATCAATTACACGTCCTAGAAGCTCCAGAAATTGATGAACAATATACACTCGTCGTGTTAGCTCCCTGCGACTACCCCTGTTAGGGGACTTTTCCATTATTCTTGTATAGATTCTACAGCTCATACATCCGCTGCTACAACTAACTAGTAATCACTTTCCCAATTGTACTAGGGGATACAGATTCCTTTTAATTTCAAAATGAAAAATAAAATGGACGGGTTATACATAACAGTGAAGCACCTTGTTTACGAGGCTTATGGGCCTGGCTGTCGCTTTCATCCTTAATATATTTTCCGTGGTATCCGGTCGCTGCTTGTTGGAGTCTGTAGCTACTGGTTGTGGTCTTTCCTGGCTGAAGTGTTATGACACACCTGCTAGGACTCTCCTGAATTTCAATCTTATCACATTGCTCCTTAATAAACTTATGCAATAGCGGAGCAAAAGGCTGGACATTATTGGTCGCTTGTTTCGTATATCAATTTATTGAGTTAAAGTGTAAAATGTCCTGAATCAAGAGACCAACAAAGTATTTGGACTTGGTCTCCCTGTCTTCCTTTGTGTTGGGAGAGCTTACCTCTCAGCCGTCATGTCTGTTTGCTCAAGAATCTCCCTCTTAAATTACACCTTTTAATTTGCCTTGGGTGATGGACGCACATGCACGCGCGCGCGCACACACTTAACACACAGGCAGTTTCCCACCGAGGCAGGGTGACCTGAAAAAGAACACTTTAATCACTCACTTTATCAGTGTCTTGCCAAAGGAGCGCCGACACTTAGAGTTCTAAAACTGCAGCATTTCCACACCACCTCCAGAGTACAGGCACTCTACTTCCCACCTCCAGAACTTAGGGCCGGCTAACCGGTTTCCTTCAATCCCCTCATAAATGTTACGTTTCTCACACTCCAACAGCACGTCAAGTCATAACCGCTTGCCTCCATTCCTACCTAACACGCTCACGCATGCTTGTTGGAAGTCCAAGCCCCTTGCAACGCAAAACCTCCTTTACCCCCCTCTAACCATTCACAGGACGACCCCTACCCCGCCTTCCTTCCCTTATAGATTTTATACGCCCTCCAAGTCATTCTATTTCGTCCCACCCTCTCTAAATGTCCGAAGCACCTCAGCGACCTGGATAATACTTTTAGGAACCTCACACCTCGTAATCTCTAAGCTACAGATTCTCTGCATAATATTCACACAGCACATTGACCTCAGACACGACATCTCCACTGCCTCCAGCCTTCTCCTTATTGCAATATTCACAACCCATGCTTCACACCCACTGTACTCTCATGCATTCCCCATTTTCGCTTCCATGGATAACGTTCTTTGTCTCCACAGACTCTTCAGTGCAGCACTCACCCTTCTCCCCTCGTCAGTTCTTTGGTTCACCTCGTCTTTCATAGACCCATCTGCTGGCATTCACTTCTTCGAACTCCCTCCAATCTGATATCCAATCTTTCATTACTTAGATCTTTTATCATCACTTTGCTCTTTCTTATGTTTACTTTTAATTTTCTTCTATTTACCCTTCCAAATTCTTCAGTAAGACCCACTTCTCGTAGTTGTTTTTTTTCGTTATTTGTAATATCGGTGTTACATTCACTTTTTTTTGTTGGGACTTGTGAAGCAGTGTGAGGTTTAAACAAGTTAGAATAACTCGATGTCTCTCCCTGAGCAAAACGTTGTTGTAGTGAAGCTTCCACTGAGCGAAACTATTAAAAACGGTAACTTTTTTTTTTGTTTTCCACCGCTTGTATTTCATTCATCTGACGCTGTAGAAAATGTTTCATTTTACTTTGAAAAGTTGATCTCTGAGTGTTCTCGATAACCACTTAGGAACGAGCACAAAATATATTAATATATTTCCTCACCAAAATATGAGCTTGTATTTACAATACATTATATATATATATATATATATATATATATATATATATATATATATATATATATATATATATATATATTATATATATATATATATATATATATATATATATATATATATATATATATATATATATATATATAGTATTTACAGGTATGTACAATGCAAGCAAAAGACACGGTCAAAACGTGGAGACCAGCAGGGAAGGCAAGTCTGCCATAGTTGTTTCACGAGTGTACCACATCGCTTCACAACTTTGGTGGGTTATCTTGTGATTGGCTGGTTGAACCAAGGTACTGGTATAACACCAGGGTCCCCTTGATCATTAAACCCTTAGCACCTGGTGTGCTGGTCGGGAGGCAGCCTATACGAGTGTGACGCACTGAATAAAATGTAACATACTCTCAGCATGCAACAGCGCTCTTGTGAGTGTTGTTGCAGATGGCGCTCTTGTGAGTGTTGTTGCAGATGACGCACTTTGTGAGTGTTGTTGCAGATGACGCACTTGTGAGTGTGCTTAACAGATGACGCACCTTTGAGTGTTGTTACAGATGACGCACTTTGTGAGTGTTGTTGCAGATGGCGCTCTTGTGAGTGTTGCAGATGGCGCTATTGTGAGTGTTGCAGATGGCGCTCTTGTGAGTGTTGTTGCAGATGGCGCTCTTGTGAGTGTTGTTGCAGATGGCGCTCTTGTGAGTGTTGTTGCAGATGGCGCTCTTGTGAGTGTTGTTGCAGATGGCGCTCTTGTGAGTGTTGTTGCAGATGGCGCTCTTGTGAGTGTTGTTGCAGATGGCGCTCTTGTGAGTGTTGTTGCAGATGGCGCTCTTGTGAGTGTGCTTAACAGATGACGCACTTTTGAGTGTTGTTACAGATGACGCACTTGTGAGTGCGTCATCTCTTGTGAGTGTGCTTAACATATGGCGCTCTTGTGAGTGTGCTTAACAGATGGCGCTCTTGTGAGTGTGCTTAACAGATGGCGCTCTTGTGAGTGTGCTTAACAGATGGCGCTCTTGTGAGTGTGCTTAACAGATGGCGCTCTTGTGAGTGTGCTTAACAGATGGCGCTCTTGTGAGTGTGCTTAACAGATGGCGCTCTTGTGAGTGTGCTTAACAGATGGCGCTCTTGTGAGTGTGCTTAACAGATGGCGCTCTTGTGAGTGTTCTTAACAGATGGCGCTCTTGTGAGTGTTCTTAACAGATGGCGCTCTAGTGAGTGTTCTTAACAGATGGCGCTCTTGTGAGTGTTCTTAACAGATGGCGCTCTAGTGAGTGTTCTTAACAGATGGCGCTCTTGTGAGTGTTCTTAACAGATGGCGCTCTTGTGAGTGTTCTTAACAGATGGCGCTCTAGTGAGTGTTCTTAACAGATGGCGCTCTTGTGAGTGTTCTTAACAGATGGCGCTCTAGTGAGTGTTGTTGCAGATGACGCACTTTGTGAGTGTTGTTGCAGATGGCGCTCTTGTGAGTGTTGCAGATGGCGCTATTGTGAGTGTTGTTGCAGATGGCGCTCTTGTGAGTGTTGTTGCAGATGGCGCTCTTGTGAGTGTTGTTGCAGATGGCGCTCTTGTGAGTGTTGTTGCAGATGGCGCTCTTGTGAGTGTTGTTGCAGATGGCGCTCTTGTGAGTGTTGTTGCAGATGGCGCTCTTGTGAGTGTTGTTGCAGATGGCGCTCTTGTGAGTGTTGTTGCAGATGGCGCTCTAGTGAGTGTTCTTAACAGATGGCGCTCTTGTGAGTGTTCTTAACAGATGGCGCTCTAGTGAGTGTTCTTAACAGATGGCGCTCTTGTGAGTGTTCTTAACAGATGGCGCTCTTGTGAGTGTTCTTAACAGATGGCGCTCTTGTGAGTGTTCTTAACAGATGGCGCTCTTGTGAGTGTTCTTAACAGATGGCGCTCTTGTGAGTGTTCTTAACAGATGGCGCTCTTGTGAGTGTTCTTAACAGATGGCGCTCTTGTGACTGTTCTTAACAGATGGCGCTCTTGTGAGTGTTCTTAACAGATGGCGCCTTGTGTCGTTCTTATCGATTAGCTTTGAGTGTTCTTAAAGATGGCCCCTTTAAGTCTTAACAGATAGCTTCATTTACGTGTTCTTACGATGGCGCCCTTTCCTTCTTCTCTCTTCTGATGCTTTAGTTTAGGTAATCTCTGAATAAATTCCAAGTCTTATTAAAACTATTAGCGTTTCTCTGTCTCTCTCCTTTTTCTTTCTCTTTTTCTTTTATCTCGCTACCTTCATTCTGGGGGAAAAAATGCGAAATCAGGTTGGTAGGCATTAGTTTGAGTTTGGACGTGTCGTGTGTTAAGTATGGTGGATCCGAGCAATTATTGCTACTGGAGGTTGGTGGGTGTTACCAGTGTTGCTACTGGAGGTTGGTGGGTGTTACCAGTGTTGCTACTGGAGGTTGGTGGGTGTTACCAGTGTTGCTACTAGAGGTTGTTGGTTGTTACCAGTGTTGGTGGGTTCCCTAAAGTCTGAGTGAGTGTCGTAATGATTGTTTTCCTTCACACTTCACTTGTCTTCCCGTACACATTTTTTCTTCTCTCACCATCTTGATTCATTAGTGGAACCATTAAAATTTATTCACAAATTTCGTCTACTTCACTGCAAGAATTTTTTCCAAGTTATTGAGTTCTATGAATCTCGAAATCTGTTTTTCTATCGTCTGTCATGTAAACAACTTTATAAAGTTATTTCAATGACCCAATTTTTTCATAGTTACACTTCAGTTCCTAAAATCAATCTCGGGATTTTTTTTTTTTACAGTAACACTATGGTTTTAAGTGGGCGGGTAAGCCAGTGGAAGGCCTCTATCAGATGACCAAAAGCGTTTCCTGACCCACGTCAGGAAACACTTGTCCTGGTTCCTGACAAATCTTACCTAATCAAGCTTAAAAATTTTCTTCCCAGTCCAGGGAATGATGGAGTGTACTGGAGCTCTGTGACCAGAGTCCTGGTAACGAGGGAGAAGGAGAGGAGGAGGAGGAAATAGAATAGGTATGGGTATTAGTAGTGAATAGGAAGAGGACACACGGAAATGTTGATCCTTTTTTCAGTATTGTAATGAATAATGACTAATACAAGTACAACACTTGGGTACTTTCCCTTCAGTAAAGATACTTAAGTGCTGAACATGTGTATTGTTAATCAGGTTGTTGGTATTGTGTACCATTAATATGGTAATAATTGTATACAGTATGTATTTTGTATACATAATGTATATTTAAGTTATACACGGCACTACCTACCTTACCTACACAAGCAACAAGGGTCAAAATTGTTGTGGAAACGTTTCGCCAAAAATGGCTTCCTCAGTCCGGTACAGAGATGAGTGGTGGATGATGAGAAGGTGTTTGAGGGAATCAGTCCCTCAGCCTTGACTTGTGTTCAGTCGATCAATATTGAGAAAAGTACAGCATAAGTTCTACTTTTCCCAAAATTGATGGACTGAACCCATCGCCTCGAGGCTGAGGGTTTGATTACCTCATCCTCCATCACTCATCTCTGTACAGGAAAGGGTGTATAAATGCGTATACCTGCACTAGGTGTAGGTATATTTTTTTCCATGAAGTAAGTGTGTAAATTTTCTAAGAATTTGAATGAACCCAAATTTGCAAAGTTTATATTAACTTTGTTAATAATGTTGTTGTATGACTGCAGTTCCACGAGGGTGGGGTCAATAGAAGGTGTGTTCCACGAGGGTGGGGGTCAATAGAAGGTGTGTTCCACGAGGGTGGGGGTTAATAGAAGGTGTGTTCCACGAGGGTGGGGTCAATAGAAGGTGTGTTCCACGAGGGTGGGGTCAATAGAAGGTGTGTTCCACGAGGGTGGGGGTCAATAGAAGGTGTGTTCCACGAGGGTGGGGTCAATAGAAGGTGTGTTCCACGAGGGTGGGGTCAATAGAAGGTGTGTTCCACGAGGGTGGGGTCAATAGAAGGTGTGTTCCACGAGGGTGGGGGTCAATAGAAGGTGTGTTCCACGAGGGTGGGGTCAATAGAAGGTGTGTTCCACGAGGGTGGGGTCAATAGAAGGTGTTCCACGAGGGTGGGGTCAATAGAAGGTGTGTTCCACGAGGGTGGGGTCAATAGAAGGTGTGTTCCACGAGGGTGGGGTCAATAGAAGGTGTTCCACGAGGGTGGGGGTCAATAGAAGGTGTTCCACGAGGGTGGGGGTCAATAGAAGGTGTGTTCCACGAGGGTGGGGTCAATAGAAGGTGTGTTCCACGAGGGTGGGGTCAATAGAAGGTGTGTTGCACGAGGGTGGGGGTCAATAGAAGGTGTTCCACGAGGGTGGGGGTCAATAGAAGGTGTGTTCCACGAGGGTGGGGTCAATAGGGTGTTCCACGAGGGTGGGGTCAATAGAAGGTGGTTCCAGAGGGGGGTCAATAGAAGTGTTCCACGAGGGGGGTCAATGAAGGTGTTCCACGAGGGTGGGGGTCAATAGGTGTTCCACGAGGGTGGGGGTCAATAGGTGTTCCACGAGGGGGTCAATAGGTGTTCAGAGGGGTCTTAGTGTTCCAGGGTGGGGGTCAATAAAGGTGTTTCACGAGTGAGGGTCAGGTGTTCCACGAGGTAATAAGGTGTGTTCCACGAGGGTGGGGTCAATAGAAGGTGTTTCACGAGGGTGGGGGTCAATAAAGGTGTGTTCCACGAGGGTGGGGTCAATAGAAGGTGTGTTCCACGAGGGTGGGGTCAATAGAGTGTGTTCCACGAGGGTGGGGGTCAATAGAAGGTGTTCCACGAGGGTGGGGTCAATAGAAGTGTGTTCCACGAGGGTGGGGGTCAATAGAAGTGTGTTCCACGAGGGTGGGGTCAATAGAAGGTGTGTTCCACGAGGGTGGGGGTCAATAGAAGGTGTGTTCCACGAGGGTGGGGGTCAATAGAAAGTGTGTTCCACGAGGGTGGGGGTCAATAGAAGGTGTGTTCCACGAGGGTGGGGGTCAATAGAAGGTGTGTTCCACGAGGGTGGGGGGTCAATAGAAGGTGTGTTCCACGAGGGGGTGTGTGTTTCATGAGGGTGTGTATTTTACGAGGGGTGAGTTGTTTCACGGGTAAGGGGTTGTTTCACGGGTAAGGGGATGTTTCACGGGTAAGGGGATGTTTCACGAGGGGGTTATGTTGCACGAGGGGGTTATGTTTCACGAGGGGGTATGTTTCACGAGGGGGTTATGTTGCACGAGGGGGTTATGTTTCACGAGGGGGTATGTTGCACGAGGGGGTATGTTGCACGAGGGTATGTTGCACGAGGGGGGTATGTTGCACGAGGGGGGTATGTTGCACGAGGGGGGTATGTTGCACGAGGGGGGGTATGTTGCACGAGGGATACACCTGTACGTCATACCATCCTTGCTCAAATCTTTAGCATAAGAATGTCTTCTTGCTGATGACAATATTAGAATAAACTCCAGCCTGGGGATGGTTTTCACGGTATATTACATTGATGTGAATTCAATTTGCATCAATTTGCGAAAATTGAGTTGCAATATAAATTAGCAGTCTTCATCCGAGGTCTGGTGCTGGCGTGTCACCCTGCAACAGGACTAACAAGTTGATGCTGCAACTCCGGGGTTGCGTGTTCCGGGGTTGCGTGTTCCGGGGTTGCGTGTTCCGGGGTTGCGTGTTCCGGGGTTGCGTGTTCCGGGGTTGCGTGTTCCGAACTACTTTGACAGCACCACACCGTCTTCCAGTTTTCTTATCCCTCCTTCTCTCCGTGATGATTGCATCACAGTCTGATTGATCAGACCATCAGCTACAAGGTATGGTCTGAGGCTTGACCGCCTCGCCGACGATCACTAAAAAGTGACTACAGGTAATAGATTGGTAGATCTGATGTACGAAATTTGCATAAACAGTTTTGTAAACGTACATACACACACACTGCAGAAATAAGTTGACATTTACTTGGCTTACTGAACCGTCATGGCCACCTAGCTCAAGTATCACGAAATAATTCAGACCCCCATTATTGTTCGTGATCACTTAGCTTAATTATTTTCTCTCTCTCTCTCTCTTTCATTCTCAGTTTTTTTCTTTTTTTCTCATTTCTCTCGCTCGTGGACCCGCTACTCTTGCGTCACATTTCACTGCTAGCATTGTGTGATCTGTCAGTAGCTTGTACCTGGCCTGTCACCTCTACTATGTCTGCACTCTTTACATGTGTGTGTCTGCAGACATCTCTCCACAACACCAAACTTGATTCTTCCCTTTTTATACTGTCCAACTGTTATTGAGGACAAATTGCCTTTGTTATGCAGAGAGGCAGGCAGAGGCAAGCAGAGAGACACAGATACAGACAGATACGACGCGGAAGACCTTGGCTGCTTCCACAGAAATTTTAACGCCTCTTCCTCGACACAGCCAGACACAGCCACACAGCCACAGACTAGGGTGAGTATAATACCGAGCACATCTTCCGAGGTGCACATCAGCCACAGTGTACGTCAGGCCCATGCTGGAGTATGCAACACCAGTTTGGAACCCACACCTGGTCAAACGTAAAAAAATTAGAGAAAGTTCAAAGGTTTGCAGCATCACTAGTCCCAGAGCTAAGGGGCATGTGCTACTAGGAGAGGTTAAGGGAAATCGACATGACACTGAATGACAGGAGGGACATAACGACATATAAGATACTGAGAGGAAATGACAAGGTGGACAGACAGGATGTTCCAGAGATGGGACACAGCAACGAGGGGTCACAATTGGAAGTTGAAGACTCAGATGAGCCACAAGGATGTTAGAAAGTAGTTCTTCAGTCAGAGTTGTCAGGAAGTGGAATAGTCTGGAAAGTGAGATAGATGAGGCAGGATCCATACATAGCTTTCAAAGAGAGATATGACGAAGCTCTTGGAGCAGGGAGTGTGTGGACCTAGTAGCGAACAGTGAAGAGGCGGGCCATTAGCTATGAATCGACCCCTGCAACCACAATTGAGTGAGTAAAGACACGGGCACGGAGACAAGGTTAGGATAGGCACCACTGGTCACAGTGGTGCCTATCCTAACCTTCCTATGGTGTATAAATATACCTAGTTGGATAAATCTTATTGTAGCCAGCTGGCCCAGTGGCTAACGCGTCGGTCTGGAGTTTTATGACTCTCTGACCGCGGGTTCTATCCCCGCCCGTGGTAAGTAAGTAAGTTTATTCAGGTATACACAAATACATTTACATACATTATCATACATAGCAGCATATGTGTAGAGAACCTAGGATAACCCAAAAAAGTCAGACAGGGTGATTTATTTCCATTGGGGTATGATTTGGTTGCAATCTTGTCATTACGATTTCCTGAGTGAAAACTACTAAGTTGCGTCCCAGTGTCCTACCTGCTCCACGGACATTGACTCTGCATATCTATTTAGTCAGACTGTGCAGTGGTATGAGTGAGCTTATCGGCAGCCTGTCTGCCAACATTAGGGAGCTTCATTACTAATGTTAATGATGAGCTCATGCAGTTATATGAACATGTCGTCCTAATATGATTGCTGCTGTGGAGATATTTTAGCACGTCAGGACTCTGAATTATTTTTCTAAAATATTTGGCTATACTTCGAAGACTGTTAAAGACGGAGGTGAGGGTGGCGCGCCTGTGTGCCTTAACATAACTGTTAACGCCCAGCCCATTAGTGATGTCATTCTTAATCAGCTGGGAACTTCAGGCTAATACCTCGATATTATCGTGTGTCGAGCACAGATTTCAATGGCAGTGAACAAATTCATTCATCTTCCTGATGAACAATGTAGCTTCCCTTCTACCTTAAATGTTAACACGTCTGTCAGTGGCCTTAAGGGGGATTTGAAAAGCATATTTAATGAAAATAAAATCAGTCAAAAAAACTAATTTTTTCCTTACCGAAAAAAATAATGCAATCTGGTGCAATCAGTTTGTTCATAGCATTTTCTAGGTATTTTTATAGCAATTTTAAAGTTTGTTCGATGACATCAAAAGGGCACAATGCCATTTATATATATATATATATATATATATATATATATATATATATATATATATATATATATATAATATATATATATATATATATATATATATATATATATATATATATATATATATATATATATATAAGCAGTGTCTGGCAAGTAGAGACACTTGCAAACGTGGTAGGTAAAGTTCTCGCTTCACACGCTGTCCGTCCGGGTTCGATTCCCGGCAAGGGTGAAACATTGGGCGTATTTCCTTACACCTGCTGTCTCTGTTCACCCATCAGTAAAATGGGTACCTGGGTGTTAGTTGACTGGTGTGGGTCGCATCCTGGGTCAAAATTGACCTAATTTGCCTCAATGTCAGCTAGGCCTGTATACCTTTTACATGCACCTGTAGAAATAGATATTATTATAGTTACGTGCGTCAGGTGTACAAGTACACACAACGTCCAGTAACGCACGTGCGTCAGGTGTACAAGTACACACAACGTTCAGTAACGCACGTGCGTCAGGTGTACAAGTACACACAACGTTCAGTAACGCACGTGCGTCAGGTGTACAAGTACACATAACGTTCAGTAACGCACGTGCGTCAGGTGTACAAGTACACACAACGTTCAGCAACGCACGTGCGTCAGGTGTACAAGTACACATAACGTTCAGTAACGCACGTGCGTCAGGTGTAGAAGTACACACAACGTTCAGTAACGACGTGCTCATACAAGTACACCAACGTTCAGTAACGCACGTGCGTCAGGTACAAGTACACATAACGTCAGTAACGCACGTGCGTCAGGTGTACAAGTCACATAACGTTCAGTAACGCACGCGTCAGGTTACAAGTACAATAACGTTCAGCAAGCACGCGTCAGGTGTACAAGTACACACAACGTTCAGCAACGCACGTGCGTCAGGTGTACAAGTACACATAACGTTCAGTAACGCACGTGCGTCAGGTGTAGAAGTACACGAGTATAAAGTACAGTAACGCACCTGCATCACGTAAAAATACACGTACAACGTACAGTAACGCACATTCGTCAGTTGTACATCAATTACAGTAACTGCACATGCGTCAGTTGTACACGTACAACGTACAGTAACGCACGTGCATCACGTACAAATGCACGGACAACGTACAGTAACGCACATGCGTCAGGTGGCGCTGCAAATGTGCTTAATATTATTATTTTTGTTTTAAAAATTCAATTAGTGAATTATCTTCATCATTTGCTAATGGAAGTTGAGGGTGAATAGTGAGGGAGGGAGTGGGGAGTGGGGTGGGGAGGGAGGGAGTGGTGTGAGGGGAGGTAGTGGTGTGTAGGGAAAGGAGGGAGTGGTGTGTGGAGGGGGGGAGGGAGTGGTGTGTGGGGGAGGGAGGGAGTGGTGTGTGGGGAGGGAGGGGAGTGGTGTGTGGGGAGGGAGGGAGTGGTGGTGGGGAGGGAGGGAGGGAGTGGTGTGGGGGAGGGAGGGAGGGAGTGGTGTGGGGGGAGGGAGGGAGTGGTGTGTGGGGAGGGAGGGAGGGAGTGGTGTGTGGGGAGGGAGGGAGGGAGTGGTGTGTGGGGAGGGAGGGAGGGAGTGGTGTGTGGGGGAGGGAGGGAGGGAGTGGTGTGTGGGGAGGGAGGGAGGGAGTGGTGTGTGGGGAGGGAGGGAGGGAGTGGTGTGTGGGGAGGGAGGGAGGGAGTGGTGTGTGGGGAGGGAGGGAGGGAGTGGTGTGTGGGGAGGGGGGGAGGGAGTGGTGTGAGGGGAGGGAGGGAGTGGTGTGAGGGGAGGGAGTGGTGTGGAGGGGGGGAGTGGTGTGGAAGGGAGGAGCTAGGGAAGGGAGGAGCTAGGGAAGGGAGGAGCTAGGGAAGGGAGGAGCTAGGGAAGAGATGAGTGTGTTAAGAAATGAAGAGGGATGGGAAATATAACAGAGGGGGAAGAAACAGATGATGAGAAAAGAGGGGGACGAGAAAGAAAAAGAAAGATAGCAGACAAGAAGAGAAGAGAGAGGGGGGAAGAGAAGATTATAGAGAAAGAGTTAGGGACTGCGGAAAATTTGCTAAAAATCCATGACACAGTATTGTTTCATTTCCACGCAGTTTGTAAACAAGAAAATTATGAGGCAGTTCTGATTACACAATATACGGCAGTGACGTCACAAACACACTCAGATGAGCTGTGGGCAGCCAGTCAAGTAACACTAATGAGCTGTGGGCAGCCAGTCAAGTAACACTGAGCTGTGGGCAGCAGTCAAGTAACACTAATGAGCTGTGGGCAGCCAGTCAAGTAACACTAATGAGCTGTGGGCAGCCAGTCAAGTAACACTAATGAGCTGTGGGCAGCCAGTCAAGTAACACTAATGAGCTGTGGGCAGCCAGTCAAGTAACACTGAGCTGTGGGCAGCCAGTCAAGTAACACTAATGAGCTGTGGGCAGCCAGTCAAGTAACACTAATGAGCTGTGGGCAGCCAGTCAAGTAACACTAATGAGCTGTGGGCAGCCAGTGGTCATAACACTAACAGCTGTGAGCAGAGTTAGTACACTACAGCAGGTGAGGCAGCCAGTCAGTACACTAATGAGTGTAGAGCCAGTCAGCTAACACAATGAGATGTGGTAGCCAGTCAAGCTACACTTGAGCTAGGTCAGCCAGCCTGTCAGGAGCCACGCCTACAGTAGCAGTGTTAGGCCTCACAGTCTACACTGTAGCAGTGTTAGGCCTCACAGTCTACACTGTAGCAGTGTTAGGCCTCACAGCCTACACTGTAGCAGTGTTAGGCCTCACAGCCTACACTGTAGCAGGTTAGGCCTCACAGCCTACACTGTAGCAGGGTTAGGCCTCACAGCCTACACTGTAGCAGGGTTAGGCCTCACAGCCTACACTGTAGCAGGGTTAGGCCTCACAGCCTACACTGTAGCAGGTTTAGGCCTCACAGCCTACACTGTAGCAGGGTTAGGCCTCACAGCCTACACTGTAGCAGGGTTAGGCCTCACAGCCTACACTGTAGCAGGGTTAGACCTCACAGCCTACACTGTAGCAGGGTTAGGCCTCACAGCCTACACTGTAGCAGGGTTAGACCTCACAGCCTACACTGTAGCAGGGTTAGACCTCACAGCCTACACTGTAGCAGGGTTAGACCTCACAGCCTACACTGTAGCAGGGTTAGGGCCTCACAGCCTACACTGTAGCAGGGTTAGCCTCACAGCCTACACTGTAGCAGGGGAACACTTAGGGCCTCACAGCCTACACTGTAGCAGGTTAGGCCTCACAGCCTACACTGGAGCAGGGTTAGACCTCACAGCCTACACTGTAGCAGGGTTAGGCCTCACAGCCTACACTGTAGCAGGGTTAGACCTCACAGCCTACACTGTAGCAGGGTTAGGCCTCACAGCCTACACTGTAGCAGTGTTAGGCCTCACAGCCTACACTGTAGCAGGGTTAGACCTCACAGCCTACACTGTAGCAGGGTTAGGCCTCACAGCCTACACTGTAGCAGTGTTAGCCTCACAGCCTACACTGTAGCAGGGTTAGACCTCACAGCCTACACTGTAGCAGGGTTAGGCCTCACAGCCTACACTGTAGCAGGTTAGCCTCACAGCCTACACTGTAGCAGGGTTAGGCCTCACAGCCTACACTGTAGCAGTGTTAGCCTCCAGCCTACACTGTAGCAGTGTTAGGCCTCACAGCCTACACTGTAGCAGTGTTAGGCCTCACAGCCTACACTGTAGCAGTGTTAGGCCTCACAGCCTACACTGTAGCAGTGTTAGGCCTCACAGCCTACACTGTAGCAGGGTTAGACCTCACAGCCTACACTGTAGCAGGGTTAGACCTCACAGCCTACACTGTAGCAGGGTTAGACCTCACAGCCTACACTGTAGCAGGGTTAGGCCTCACAGCCTACACTGTAGCAGTGTTAGGCCTCACAGCCTACACTGTAGCAGGGTTAGGCCTCACAGCCTACACTGTAGCAGTGTTAGGCCTCACAGCCTACACTGTAGCAGGGTTAGGCCTCACAGCCTACACTGTAGCAGTGTTAGGCCTCACAGCCTACACTGTAGCAGGGTTAGACCTCACAGCCTACACTGTAGCAGGGTTAGACCTTACAGCCTACACTGTAGCAGTGTTAGGCCTCACAGCCTACACTGTAGCAGTGTTAGGCCTCACAGCCTACACTGTAGCAGTGTTAGGCCTCACAGCCTACACTGTAGCAGTGTTAGGCCTCACAGCCTACACTGTAGCAGTGTTAGGCCTCACAGCCTACACTGTAGCAGTGTTAGGCCTCACAGCCTACACTGTAGAAGGGTTAGACCTCACTGCCTACACTGTAGCAGGGTTAGACCTCACAGCCTACACTGTAGCAGGGTTAGGCCTCACAGCCTACACTGTAGCAGGGCTAGACCTCACAGCCTACACTGTAGCAGGGTTAGGCCTCACAGCCTACACTGTAGCAGGGTTAGACCTCACAGCCTACACTGTAGCAGGGTTAGGCCTCACAGCCTTCGCACATTTCTCTCAGCTACATTATAAAAATATTTACTGTATCGCTTTGTTTTAAATTTATTCGAAAATTCCCCCACATGGTACGTCAATATATTCTTCAATGTCTCAGTAGTTCGATGTTTCGCCACATAATGAATTAGACACTTGTGCAACACTTTTGAATCTTCACTGTGGAAACATTTTGCCATTTAGTGGCTTCCTCAGTCCAATCAGAGAAGACTGGTTGAAGATCAGAAGGAGTTTGAGGTAATCAGTCCCTCAAATGGAGTCGATGTGATCACTCGTTTCATCAACCTTGAGTATATAAGGTGCTGCTCGGAGCATGTATATGTATCATTATTTATCATCCAGTTATCTACGTTTCGCCCCCATCATGACAACGTTTCCCAAAGACTTCCACTTTTTTTTTGTTACATTTTATGGAATTTCTTCATAAAAATTGAGATAAGATTTGCTTATTCTTATTTTCAATAATATTTTCTTAGTGCATCCAAAGATCCTTTGAAAATATTTTGTGCTGGTTGTTGATAAAATTTACAAAATGTTTAAATATGTGTTTAGAAACTCTGAAAACTCTTGTGCAACACTGAGAAATGCAACGAGTTTCTCTGTCTATCTGTGTCTGTCTGTCTGTCTGTGTCTGTCTGTCTGTCTGTCTCTCATGCATACGTATGTATCCTACCCACAGTGAAGCAGTGCCACACAGTGAAGCAGTGCCACACAGTGAAAAAGTGCCACACACTGAAGCAGTGCCACACTCAACAGTTACGGGTCACTGTCAGTCCTCTGTACAAATTGCTGTAGATTATTGCTAATACCCGCCACCCGAGTGATGCCGCTCTCACGTACACTGTGCATGTTCGTTGCTACGTACAGTGTACGTATCACCTGTTAGGTGATACGTACACTGTACTGCTTGAACCCACATATGATGGACCTGTTATCTGCGTTAACATGAAATATGAATCTTGACGCATTTCAACCCTTAACGACGCAGTACAGTGACGCACAGCACTGTACAACATAATACAGTTACGCACGACACAGCATAGTGACGCACAGCACAATACAGCAGAAGAGAGTGAGCCGCAGCACATTACGGTGAAACAACACAATACAGCGCAGCACTATACAACAGTGAAGCACAGCCCTATGCAACACAGCAAAGCTCAACACTACAGCAAAGTTCAGTAGAATACAGCACAGGAAGGAACAATACAGCACAATACAATACAGCACAGTGACACACAGGACACTACAATATAGTGAAGCACAATACGAAGCCACAGGTTTAAACGGAAATAAATGTATTTACAAATGTACTATAAAATTTGAGAGGAAGATAGATCTCCCGTGGGGGGCGTGGACCCTTCACCAGCGGGGGACAGAGGGGCATGGACCCTTCACCAGCGGGGGACAGAGGGGCATGGACCCTTCACCAGCGGGGGACAGAGGGGCATGGACCCTTCACCAGCGGGGGACAGAGGGGCATGGACCCTTCACCAGCGGGGGACAGAGGGGAATGGATCCCTGGCCCGTGGACAAGAGGCTTTTCTTTATTAAGGATCAGTAGCGATTACAAAACATAGCGTGTTGGTGTACCATAGACAGCTACTCAAAAACCCCTTACAACAGTCACGTTATTTACTGGTAGAGGCCCTGAGGCCACTGGGAAAAAAAATGACGATAAGAAGTGGAAATAGAAAGTGGAAATAGAAAGTGGAAATGGAAAGTGGAAATGGAAAGTGGAAATGGAAAGTGGAAATGGAAAGTGGAAATGGAAAGTGGAAATGGAAAGTGGAAATGGAAAGTGGAAATGGAAAGTGGAAATGGAAAGTGGAAATGGAAAGTGAAATGAAAGTGGAAATGGAAAGTGGAAATGGAAAGTGGAAATGGAAAGTGGAAATGGAAAGTGGAAATGGAAAGTGAAAGGGAAATGGAAAGTGGAAATGGAAAGTGGAAATGGAAAGTGGAAATGGAAAGTGGAAATGGAAAGTGGAAATGGAAAGTGGAAATGGAAAGTGGAAATGGAAAGTGGAAATGGAAAGTGGAAATGGAAAGTGGAAATGGAAAGTGGAAATGGAAAGTGGAAATGGAAGTGAATGAAATGGAAAGTGGAAATGGAAAGTGGAAATGGAAAGTGGAAATGGAAAGGGAATGGAAATGGAAAGTGGAAATGGAAAGTGGAAATGGAAAGTGGAAATGGAAAGTGGAAATGGAAAGTGGAAATGGAAAGTGGAAATGGAAAGTGGAAAATGGAAAGTGGAAATGGAAAGTGGAAATGGAAAGTGGAAATGGAAAGTGGAAAGTGGAAATGGAAAGTGGAAAATGGAAAGTGGAAATGGAAAGTGGAAATGGAAAGTGGAAATGGAAAGTGGAAATGGAAAGTGGAAATGGAAAGTGGAAGTGTACAGGTAGTTCTTTTGTTAAACTCATCTGTCAAGTTCAACTTTTCACAACTGCGACGGAAAAGGGAGATCCAAAATTAACCAGCAAATAGAAAGTCCTTCATGGTAAGAGTTGATAAATTATAGCAGCATTTTTTCAGTCACCTCTACGAAAAAAAACTATATGACCTTTTATTGGAGAGGTGACTGTAAGGTAAACAATAGATGGAATCAGAACTGCGTCGCCAGAAGCTGAAGGTCAAGTCTTTACAACGCAGAAACTCGCAGGAATTTAATGTAGAGTGAAAAACAGTTGATAAGAAAATTGTAAGACTAATTGGTAACATGAGTAAAAGTTTTGTGAAAGAAGTTAACACTGTTGAAACCCCGAGGCTTAAATGTTGTTAAAGATTATGTATAATACTGGAGAAGTTAGTAGTAGTGGTAGTATAGGTAATAGTGGTAGTAGTGGTAGTATTGGCAGTAGTGATAGTAGTGGTAGTATTGGCAGTAGTTATAATAGTAGTAGTGGTAGTATTGGCAGTAGTCATAATAGTTGTGGTAGTATTGGCAGTAGTTATAATAGTTGTGGTAGTATTGGCAGTAGTTATAGTAGTGGTAGTATTGGCAGTAGTTATAATAATAGTAGTGGTAGTATTATCAGTAGTTATAGTAGTAGTGGTAGTATTGGCAGTAGTTATAATAGTAGTAGTGGTAGTATTGGCAGTAGTTATAATAGTAGTAGTGGTAGTATTGACAGTAGTTATAGTAGTAGTTGTGGTAGTATTGGCAGTAGTTATAGTAGTAGTAGTGGTAGTATTAGCAGTAGTTATAATAATAGTAGTGGTAGTATTGGCAGTAGTTATAGTAGTAGTAGTAGTGGTGGTATTGGCAGTAGTTATAGTAGTAGTAGTATTGGCAGTAGTTATAGTAGTAGTTGTGGTAGTATTGGCAGTAGTTATAGTAGTAGTAGTAGTAGTAGTGGTAGTATTGGCAGTAGTTATAGTAGTAGTAGTATTGGCTGTAGTTATAGTAGTAGTAGTGGTAGTATTGGCAGTAGTTATATAGTAGTGGTAGTATTGGCAGTAGTTATATAGTAGTGGTAGTATTGGCAGTAGTTTATAGTAGTGGTAGTATTGGCAGTAGTTATAGTAGTGGTAATATTGGCAGTAGTTATAGTAGTGGTATATCGGCAGTAGTTATAATAGTAGTAGGTAGTATTGCAGTAGTTATAATAGTAGTAGTGGTAGTATTGACAGTAGTTATAATAGTAGTAGTGGTAGTATTGGCAGTAGTTATAGTAGTAGTAGTATTAGCAGTAGTTATAGTAGTAGTGGTAGTATTAGCAGTAGTTATAATAGTAGTAGTGGTAGTATTAGCAGTAGTTATAATAGTAGTGGTAGTATTAGCAGTAGTAGTGATAGTATTAGCAGTAGTTATAGTAGTGGTAGTATTAGCAGTAGTAGTGGTAGTATTAGCAGTAGTTATAATAATAGTAGTAGTGGTAGTATTAGCAGTAGTTATAATAATAGTAGTAGTGGTAGTATTAGCAGTAGTTATAACAGTAGTAGTGGTAGTATTGGCAGTAGTTATAGTAGTGGTAGTATTAGCAGTGGTAGTATTAGCAGTAGTAGTGGTAGTATTAGCAGTAGTATGTAGATTGCAGTAGTATAATAAAGTAGTAGTGGTAGTATTAGCAGTAGTTACAGTAGTAGTGGTAGTATTGGCAGAGTTGAGTAGTATGGCAGTGGTAGATTAGCAGTAGTAGGGAGATAGCGTAGTAGTGGTAGATTGCAGAGTAGTGGTAGTATTGGTGGTAGTATTGGCAGTGTTAGTATTGGCAGTAGTAGTGGTAATATTGGCAGTAGTAGTGGTAGTATTGGCAGTAGTAGTGGTAGTATTGGCAGTAGTAAGTAGAGTAGATAGTATGGCAGCAGTGGAGCATTTAGCAGCAGCGTAGTAGGAAGTATTGGCAGTAGTGGTAGTATTGACAATAGTTATAGTAGTAGCAGCAGCAGCAATGGTAGTATTGACTGTAGTAGTGATAGTATTAGCAGCGGAAGGAATAACAGTATTAGTAATAGGCAGGGAGAGTAATAGCAGTGATTGTATTAATAATAGCAATAAGAGTAATAAAGGTAGTAACAATAGTAATTAAAAGTAGTAGTAGTGGCAGTAGCAGCAGTATAGTAATAATAGTAGGTGTAGAATATTATTATTGCAATACTACATCCGCCACCGATATCTAATATTATTATTATTATTATTTAGTAGTATTATTTATTATTATTATGTATCCCTCAAGGTGTGCCTTGAAATAGTTGCTTAAGTTTCTCCTATTCATTTTTCATCCACCAATACTTTCGTTCATAACTAGAGAACGCCTTATCCGATCAGCTTCAACTTTCCAGTGTTAGTTTGCTATACCAGGAGGAGGATTCATGCAGACACTGGCACCTGCAGGTGTCCGGTTGTCAAAGTTACATAGCTCATTCTAAAAAAAAAAATTAGAAATGGGTCCAATCACACAGGTCTTCAGCAAATTTTTTTGCTAACAAAACCGGTCATTCTTTACTGATTTTGGGCCAATGAATACGGAAATGATTCTTGGAATTTTAAACTTGCTTTCTTTGTAAAGATATGGACTCCAGCTGGTAGTGGTTACCATTGACTTGGGAAGGGAGAGGAAATATACTGTGCAGGGAAAAGCTCTTGATTTAAACCCACAATGATTAGTTGTGTAAACTATATATACAGTTTTTTGTAGCCATAATGCATAATTAAAAAATATATATGTTTCCTTGAACCAGCCGATTATTATTGTGGTCATATTTGTTTTCAGAACCAAAAATCATAAAGTAAAATACCCCCTCTCTCTCTCTCTCTCTCTCTCTCTCTCTCTCTCTCTCTTTCCCCCTCTCTCTCATTCCCTCTCTCTCTCTCTCATTCCCTCTCTCTTGCTCTCATTCCCTCTCTCTTTCTTGCTCTTTCCCTCTCTCTCTCTCTTGCTCTCTTTCCCTCTCATTCCCTCTCCGAACCACAAAACTGTTCAACACTTGTAGACTTGTGTAATATTCACAAGCTTCTTCTGGTTGGCTTCCAAGATTCTACAAAGGTGTATTGTAATTCAGCGAGGGGCTAAGAGTGTAAGTGGACACTTGTCAGTTTTGTAGGTGAAGTAGTGTGTGTGTTTCCCCACTTTGTTCAATTAGTTCAATTTTAGACCTCTTAAGTAGCTTCCAATTTTAAGAGCTGATGAGTCTTTTGTGCATGACAGAACCCGGAGGCTTAGTCTGTTTAACTGTATATCTAACAATTTACTAATATTGTTAAAAAGAATCGTTTGATTCCCAGCAATAACTGGAGAATCTTTTCTCATCGACTTCAAACTTTTATTTTTGGGAGGCTTCGCTAAATGAACTTATGGCATTTACTGGTTTTTTTTTTTTTTTTTATCTGCAAAAGTTTTAATTCGCCAATTTTATTTAAACAAGTTTCCACGCAGTACCTAAAGAATGCCTCTTCTGATCGTCTTTCAACTCTAAAGACTGGTCCATCTCAATGAGACTTTTCTTAGTGTTGTTTTTGGACTTTGTAATTACGTGCCACTTTCATTGGAGAATCCGTGAAAAATTAAATGTATTTTCTTAGATTTGTGGTGAATTTTAAATGTTAAAACTGTTATAGGGTTTTTTAGTGATCGCTGTCATGAATTTTTCACATTTTCAGTACACTGAGATGCATTTTTCATTTTTAACTCGAGAATGCCTTATCCGACCGGCTTCACATTTTAAATACATGTAACTTGGGCAAGATTGGTGCACTGTGCGCGTATACGAGAGCTCAATGGTCACCTGTTTCTGTGCGGTAACCTAAAAAAAATTCCGATGGGATCTGGACTCGATATGTCCTTCTTAGTGTGACAAAAAGTGAAATAATTTGACAAAATTTAGAAAAATTAACTATAAAAAAATTGGCAGTACAAAAAAATAGAGGAAGACTGTTTATTTCTAATTACTCAGCAGTTAAAGTGAAGAATATTATCTGAGCAATATAAACAATGTACGACCTGGTCAAGAACTATAAAAACCGGAAAGAGATGAACATAAAATATTTAAAAAATGCGGAATCACGCCAAAGAATATTGCTGGAACAAATGTTCTCGTAAGCTGCTGTTTGCTGCTGCTTCTGCTGCTATGAACATCCAGGCGCGTCAAACGCCTCTCCACGCACGTCACGAGGACGTGGAATTGTGCAGGGGCTCGGGTCATCTGGACAAATGGCGAGGAAGGTTGCTGTAACCATTTCTCACTATAGCCACATAAGCAGATACATCCTTGGTAAGTGGCGAGGCTGGTGAGCCCTACAGACGAGAAGCAAGTTAGTTCAGCAGGACGTGGGTGTGTGGTGGCATCCTCCTTCAACACCAATAGTCACTCTGGGACGACTCGGTCGACTCAGGACGCGGCATATAAATCTCACTCCTTGTCACCTGTTTGCAGGAGCTCTTGACCTCTGTGTAGCTTGTGGAGTGAAGCTGTGTAGCATGCTAAGAGTATGTTACATTTCGGCGTATGTCCCACACCCATATAGGCATTCCCTCCCGACCAGGTAACCAGGTGCTGAGGAGCGGGAGCCCCTCGTTATGCTCTAGCACCTTGGTTCAACCAGCCAATAACAAGGAAGCCGCCAAAGTTGTGAAGCGATGTGGTACACTTGTAAATCAACATTGGCAGACTTACCTCCAAGTCTGGTCGAAGAGGGTTTTCACCGTGTATCTTGTTGCAAAATTGTCTTTCTGTACATATCTTCTGTAAATATTGTATATATTATTGCTTGTTTGGTGAAGTAAATATTTACACTGCTGCCTTTTGCTCCTTCCTCGTTTCTACCTAGGTTATCCTGCTACAACCAGGAGTGCAGGCCACTAGAACACACCTGTGTTCTTAATAAGCTGACTGTTTGCTCAAGACTTAGGCCTCTTCAATTAAGTTGAATTGAAATTACTGGGTGAGTGTGGCAGTTCCTGGTAACTGTTAGGAGAGACTGTCACTCACAATTTAGTGGGATTTTTAATTGATGTTTATTTTAAATTATGATAGTTTTTGTGTTATTCATGCTACAAGTTATTTTTAATTAGCTAATTTTACCTTTTTGTTCGTTATAAATACTTTTCATTGGCCAAATGTTTCAAAAATACCTCACGCTTCAATCTATCGGTTTTGTAAACCATTCAAATCAGTACCAATTAAGTTTGTGCCGCCAAATTTGTAAAAAATTTGGAAATTGGTGTGATTACTAAAAAATGCCTCTTCTGGTCGGATTTATACTTTTCTTGCAAGTAAGGTTCGCTTTGTTCTTGGGATACGTTAGTCCCATATTGCCATTTTTTCCAGTCGTTATTGTTTCCATTCAATAACTAAAGAATGCCTTTTCTGATTGACTTCAAACCATTCGCTCTAATGCATTCGTTAGGCATGATGATACCCTATGAGTTTAGACTGTCAGAACAAATTTAACAATTTGCCAACACAGTTAAAAACATGGAATAATTGTATTCTGAATAATTGAAGAATGCCTTTTCTAATGGGCTTCAAACTTTGTGTTCATGGACTTCATTAAAACAAAGCTTTACTTATTTTTTGTAAAAAAAAAAATATTAATTTTTTATCTATCTAGAGAACGCCTCTTCCGATGGGCTTTAAACTATAAACGCTGGTGTATGTTGCTTGTAATTATTTTTCTTTCATTTTGACTGTGTACTGTACATGCTTGTTTGCTAGAAGAAATCGAATCAAACTGGAGTTTCACATAAAAAATATTCTTAAGAGGATTCTACAGAACTTTAAAAAGAATACAAGGGAGAAAAGAAACTGAAAAATATTATCTTGCAGGAGTTTTGTGAACCCTGAGCCAGTGGGTTCTCAGCTGGTGTTTTGTGAACCCTGAGCCAGTGGGTTCTCAGCTGGTGTTTTGTGAACCCTGAGCCAGTGGGTTCTCAGCTGGTGTTTTGTGAACCCTGAGCCAGTGGGTTCTCAGCTGGTGTTTTGTGAACCCTGAGCCAGTGGGTTCTCAGCTGGTGTTTTGTGAACCCTGAGCCAGCAGGTTCTCAGCTGGTGTTTTGTGAACCCTGAGCCAGCAAGTTCTCAGCTGGTGTTTTGTGAACCCTGAGCCAGAGAGTTCTCAGCTGGTGTTTTGTGAACCCTGAGCCAGTGGGTTCTCAGCTGGTGTTTTGTGAACCCTGAGCCAGTGGGTTCTCAGCTAGTGTTTTGTGAACCCTGAGCCAGTGGGTTCTCAGCTGGTGTTTTGTGAACCCTGAGCCAGTGGGTTCTCAGCTGGTGTTTTGTGAACCCTGAGCCAGCTGGTTCTCAGCTGGTGTTTTTGTGAACCCTGAGCCAGCTGGTTCTCAGCTGGTGTTTTGTGAACCCTGAGCCAGCTGGTTCTCAGCTGGTGTTTTGTGAACCCTGAGCCAGCTGGTTCTCAGCTGGTGTTTTGTGAACCCTGAGCCAGCAGGTTCTCAGCTGGTGTTTTGTGAACCCTGAGCCAGCAGGTTCTCAGCTGGTGTTTTGTGAACCCTGAGCCAGCAGGTTCTCAGCTGGTGTTTCCCTCCAGCATACTCCATCAATTTCGTTTATAATTTAAGAACGCCGTATCCGAGCGTCTTGAAATTTTTCTCTCTGGTTTACTGTAGGGAAAGCTTTATGAACTACTGGCAAGTGCAGGCGCCTTATAGCCAGTTATACAACTCCTAAATTTCGTTTTAGTGAGGTCACTTTAGAAAGCCTCTTGTGATGCCCTTCAAAGACATTGTACACTGTTTACAATAATATCTAAGTTAGTTCTCTTTAGAGTACATGTTGAGGACACTTGTACTACACTCAAGTCTTGTGTGTACTCAACTGCTTGTTTCTTGTGGGTTAAGTTACACCTCCTGGGCCAGCCACTGGTGTATGGTACTTAGACGAGTTAGGATTGTTGTTGTAGTGTACAATATTAGTTTTAATTGTTGTATTTTAACCAGAAAGATTTTTTGGCTTAAAAAATTACAATTCATACTCGTGTAGATTTTACTGAAATTATTGAATTTTATAAAAGTTAAATATATGCCTTAAATTGTTAATAGTTGAGGAATATTATGGATAGGATGTAAACCTATAGTCTGTGTAGAAACAAATTTATCAATGTTATTTATCATAGAAATTTGGAATCGTTGGATCCAGCGCGATAACTGGAGAATGCCATTTCATATAGGCTTCAAACTTTCAACGGTTTGTGTATCTTCAAGGAAAATTTTTAATTTTATAATCTCTAGTTCGCTTAATTTGTTAACACAATAGAATATATTCCTCTGGCGAACAAATAAATGAGACTGTCCAGCGGGAAAATTAAGATGACGTTTAGAACTTATTAAACTGAAGCCGTATAAATTTTTACCTAATTAACTTTAGTCGCTTAGAAAATAGTAATTGTTCATCTAAAACCTACAAAAAATATCAAATATTAGGGGAATATAGAATATACAGTATTAATACAAACCCACAATACATACATGCATAAATGCACACGCACACTCTTGCATACATACGCAAAAGTTTACATATACGCCTGCGTACACACGCACGCACAATAACAAGAGCGGGACAATTTATGAATCTTTTTTAAGTTTTTTGGATGACTTTTTTAACCAAATTCTTCTATAATCTTGGGCACATGTTAATCATTAATGTTAAGCGATAAACCCATGTGGGTCATTCAGCGCAAGATGAGATGAAGGCTTGATCCTTCGTCTGCCTTCCTATGAATGTTCTCATGAATTATCACATTCCTTCCGAGAGTTATCTTGTATTCTTAGGAATGAGTAACTAGAGGTGTCAAAATTGCTTTGACATATTGTCTAACGGATTGTATGTCTGTAAATATCGTATGAATTAAATTTTAAAATATTTTTTTTTACTTTAACACCAAGAGTCTTGGTCTAGGACCAGGACTCCTGGTGGTACCAAGACTCCTGGTGGACCAAGACTCCTGGTGGTACCAAGACTCCTGGTGGTACCAAGACTGGAAAACCACCTCCAGTTGTCCTTCAGGTGGTGGTGCTTCCTGGCCAGGAAAAATGTTTTCTTATGCGAATTTTACTAATGACCTCTGTCACTAGACAACTGCTGGTGTACAGGTGCTGGTGTACAGGTGCTGATGTACAGGTGCTGGTGTACAGGTGCTGATATACAGGTGCTGGGTGTAAGAAATTAAGCAACAACGGGTACCTTGGTACTGGGTATCTGCACTTAAACATTCACTGACGTGCCACATACTGGAATCAGCTGTTTAGCTTCCGCTAATGTGCCCTTGCTGGGAATCACTTGTTAAGAAGCAATGGCTTTAAATTGGAAAAGTTCAGATTCAGGAAGGATATAGGAAAGCACTGGTTTGGTAACAGAGTTGTGGATGAGTGGAACAAACTCCCGAGTACCGTCATAGAAGCTAAGACGTTGTGTAGTTTTAAAAATAGGTTGGATAAATACATGAGTGGGTGTGGATTAGTGATGTATCGGATATTCGCATCCGCATCTGCGGAACATCCGCACAATTTCTTACATCCGCATCCGCATCCGCATTTCACAGCAAACAGATATCCGCATCAACATCCGCGGAACATCCGCACAATTTCTTACATCCGCATCCGAAATCCCCGGAACATCCGCACAATTTCTTACATCCGCATTCGCATCCGTAAAATGAGTAAGACATCCGTATACACATCCGCATACCGGATATCTAAATTTTTCACATCCGATACATCCCTAGTGTGGATAGGTGTGAGTTGGACCTGACTAGCTTGTGCTACTAGGTCAGATGCTGTGAATATGATTGACCTGTTGGGAGAATTGGACCTGCCTCGCATGGGCCAGTAGGCCAGCTGCAGTGTTCCTTCTTTCTGATGTTCTTAAGTAACCACTGGTGTGCCCATGCTGGGTACCAGTGACTAAACGAGTGCTGGGTATCAGTCATTAAGTAAGTACTGGTTTATTACTACTGAGTTTCGGTGGTAAAGCAAACACTGGCTTACTGGTGCTGTTTTTTTCGCAGCCAGTAAATAAAACAACATATCACATAGCACCTTGGTTGTCAGCGCACACTGAGGGGGTCCGAGTGAAACGTTGTACATGTTTGCTTATACCTTCTGTCCCTGTTCACCTAGCAGTAAGTAGGTTCCTGGGTGTTATCCAACTGTTGTGGGTCGCATCTTGGGGAGCAGGATTAGTCCTAGTTGCCCGAAATGCTCAGCATAACCAGGGGCTTTCTATATAGTGGGGTCAACTAGGTCTGTATCATGTGTACTTGTATAAATACATAAAAAATGGCATATCACATGATATATTCCCTGATAAGTAATCTAATAATAAGACAAAAAATCTTCACAGCTGCGACTAAGGTAATTTTTTAATTAATACTTTCATTAAGGCATTCACTTTATTAATGTTAGGCCCTCATTAAAACAGCCATGAAATATTAAATGGTTTGAGTACCTCGCATGGAAAAAATTCTTTACATGAGCTGAATGAATCATGCAAGTGAATAAATTAATTTTACTGGGAAAGCAGGAAATGTTTTCCTATGATAACAGAGGTTTCACTACAGCTGTTTATAGGCAAACTTTGTTTGTGTAGCGATGAACAGAGGCAGGGAAGAGGGGAAGAACAGAGGCAGAAGGGGATAAACAGAGAGAGGGAGGGATAAGCAGAGGGGGATGAACTTAGGGAGTATTTGTACATTACTGTTTGTGGCTGAAGGGGTCGGTCGAGTGTTTACTCCTGGCCCTGCCTCTCAAACTGGCCTCTACGGAGTTCACTCCTAGTTTTGTGAGCCCCAGTATTCCTATTCTTAGAGCTGTGTATGGATCCTGTCTCGACTGCTTCGCTCTGCAGGTCGTTCCACTTCCTGACCACTCTAAAGCCAAAGAAATATTTACCATCTCTGTGACTCGCGAGATTCTAAATCTTAAACTTGCGAGACTTGCTTTTTCAGCAGAGGTTATTCGGTTGATGTGCTGTAAGGTCATGCGCCATGAGCGAGGTTTGCAGCCTTTGTTCCCATAGCCTGAATTCTGTTTCTGGTCTTCTTTTCCCTTCCCTAATTGTCTTAACCTTACATTTCCTGGGGGTTGAATTTCTAAAACCACTTATCAGATCAGTCCTGTAGTTTGCCCAGGTCAGTTGGCTTTCGCCTTCTTTTACTTTCCTCGTTATTTTCACATCAACTGCGTACAGAAACGCACTAGACCTCACTTCTTCCCCCATGTCACTATCACATACAAGTAATACTGCTGCAAGTTCCTGTACTGATCTTATGGAAGCTTTTTACCTCAGCAGTAACAGCCTGGTTGATCAGGCCCTGATCCAACAGGAGGCCTGGTCACAGACCGGGCCGCAGGGGCGTTGACCCATGGAACTCTCTCCAGGTATACTCCAGGCATACTTGTCCTTTCTCACACCACTTTCCAGGCAATCATTCTTATATTGTAAGATTATGTACATCACTCCAACTTGTGTATGTGTAGAAATATCGATTACATATGTAGTTGTTGTATGTGGTAACTCGTATTACTGCTTACTGAGGAAACCGAGACAACCATACACAGGGAGGTGTATGGCTTTCAGGGTGGGTGTGTGTGTGTGTGTGTGTACGTACATTCACACACACACACACTCGTACCGACTTGGACCATTAACTAGCTAATGTTAACTAGTTAATGGTCTAAATCTGACCGAAACCTCGTCATCAGTTTGTGTCTTGTGTGAGTTATCTGTGTATTGTTCCAGTCTCGGTATTGTGCCTCTAATGCTTTATATACCAGGAGTGAACTTGAGTCCCCATGTTAATGACTGGAGTGCTCTGGTGTGGTATTCGGAAGGTTACATGTACCCTTAATTAAGGATGAGTGTATACCTGGAGTGTGTTCCGGGGGTCAACACCCCCGCGGCCCGGTCTGAGACCAGGCCTCGTGGTGGATCAGGGTCTGATCAACCAGGCTGTTACTGCTGGCCGCACGCAAACTGATGTATGAACCACAGCCCGGCTGGTCAGGTACTGACTTTAGGTGCCTGTCCAGCACATTCTTGAAGACAGCCAGAGGTCTATTGGTAATCCCCCTTATGTTTGCTGGGAGGATAGGTAGTCGATAGGTTTGAAACCGCTTTAACATGTGTAAAAAATAAAATTTGGTAAAATGTCTTGTGCCTATATCAACTGTAGTGTTGGGAAGTTGCAAATGTTCCAGGTTTTTTTTTTCCAAGTGTTGCCATATGAAAGTAGGTTTTGCGTGTTTGTATTATAGCCGATGTTCATGAAGTTTGAATCAGACGAGACACTGTTTTTGCAAAAAACATTTGAGTTATCCCTTAGTGTGTGTCTTGAGACGGTGTCTTGGTATCAGTACATGCGTCATGGAGAAAGCTTTACACGCGTGTTTGTGACGTGTTGAAAGCTGGTGTTGTGGAGGCGGCGCGGCAAGACTGTATATAAGAATACCTGATGGATGGTAGGTAATGACACTGTGGTGGATCATGGTAGCAGCAGCGACTACTGGCCTGGCTAGTCACTGTGGAGTGCCACGGTGGGTCATGATAGCAGCGACCACTGGCTGGGCGAGGCTCTGTAGATTGAGTGCCACGGTGGTTCATGATAGCAGCGACCACTGGCTGGGCGAGGCTCTGTAGATTGAGTGCCACGGTGGGTCATGATAGCAAGCGTTAAAAGAAGACAGTCTTTAATGAATTTCTCAAATGGCCTATCATTATGCTTCCACTGCATCACCTCTTTGGATTCTTTGCATCTGAAGGTAATCAGCGTCTCCCGCAAAAGATGGAATGCTTCTTAACATCAAATAAATTCCCTGGAGGTAAAAACCACGGCTGCACATTTTTGAACCACGCAAAAAATTATATTAGAAGTTATGGTAAAAAAAATAGTAATGCAGTATATCCATTTTCGTAACGATCATCTTTGATTTCTGCAAATTCTGCAAAAAAAAAACTCAATATTGCCATGTTGACCTTCATTGCTCAGTATTGCCATGTTGACCTTCATTGCTCAGTGTTGCCATGTTGACCTTCATTGCTCAGTGTTGCCATGTTGACCTTCATTGCTCAGTGTTGCCATGTTGACCTTCATTGCTCAGTGTTGCCGTGTTGACCTTCATTGCTCAGTGTTGCCGTGTTGACCTTCATTGCTCAGTGTTGCCGTGTTGACCTTCATTGCTCAGTGTTGCCATGTTGACCTTCATTGCTCAGTGTTGCCATGTTGACCTTCATTGCTCAGTGTTGCCATGTTGACCTTCATTGCTCAGTGTTGCCATGTTGACCTTCATTGCTCAGTGTTGCCATGTTGACCTTCATTGCTCAGTGTTGCCATGTTGACCTTCATTGCTCAGTGTTGCCATGTTGACCTTCATTGCTCAGTGTTGCCATGTTGACCTTCATTGCTCAGTGTTGCCATGTTGACCTTCATTGCTCAGTGTTGCCATGTTGACCTTCATTGCTCAGTGTTGCCATGTTGACCTTCATTGCTCAGTGTTGCCATGTTGACCTTCATTGCTCAGTGTTGCCATGTTGACCTTCATTGCTCAGTGTTGCCATGTTGACCTTCATTGCTCAGTGTTGCCATGTTGACCTTCATTGCTCAGTGTTGCCATGTTGACCTTCATTGCTCAGTGTTGCCATGTTGACCTTCATTGCTCAGTGTTGCCATGTTGACCTTCATTGCTCAGTGTTGCCATGTTGACCTTCATTGCTCAGTGTTGCCATGTTGACCTTCATTGCTCAGTGTTGCCATGTTGACCTTCATTGCTCAGTGTTGCCATGTTGACCTTCATTGCTCAGTGTTGCCATGTTGACCTTCACTGGATAGTGGATGACTAACTATTAAGGATAATCTGAATAAAATCTACTACCAACAGTCTTACGTTCACCCCTTTGGTTGCTCTACTATAAAGTTCCTGGGCTCTTGAATTTCTTTGGATGAAGGGGAGAGGACGAGTAGCCGAGCTGTAGCTCCTGGGTCCCTTAGGGTTCCTTGGAAGTTCGTAGATGTACAAGTTTGTAAACCAATGCTTCAAGGTAGTTGATCTTGCCTCTCCTTTAAATTTAATTTCGACAGATAGATCTTTCAAGATGAATATCTCTTGTAATATCGTTGGTTCAGTAGATATATCCGCAGTGTGCTGCTGGAGTTACAATAGTGAGAACACCCGCAGTGTGCTGCTGGAGTTACAATAGTGAGAACACCCGCAGTGTGTAGTTAAATCTGCTCTATAACAGTTATATTGCGTGAACATAAGCCTAATATTACCCCCCTCTCTATAGGTTTCCATCTCTGCCTGCCCCTCTCTCCTCTTTTCTCTCTTTCCTCTTTCCTCTCTCTCTCCTCTTTTCTCTCTTTCCTCTTTCCTCTCTCTCTCCTCTTTCCTCTTTCCTCTCTCTCTCTCCTGTTTCCTCTCTCTCTCCTCTTTCCTCTTTCCTCTCTCTCTCTCTCCTGTTTCCTCTCTCTCTCCTCTTTCCTCTCTCCCCCTCTCTCTCTCTCCTGTTTCCTCTCTCTCTCCTCTTTCCTCTCTACCCCTCTCTCTCTCTCCCCCTCTCTCTCCCTCTCCCTCGCTTCCTCCCTCTTTCCTCTCTGTTCTTTCATCTCAGCACAATTCTATCCGGCCATGCTTCTCCCCGCCAGACAAGGGAGCGGACAGCCGGATGAAGGGAGGTGGTCTATCGCCAGCCACCGGAGAACCAGAAACTACATACATGCCACTTCTGGAAACCTCCCTAGCTGGCCAGAGTAATATCTAACCTTTGGAAACCTCCCTAGCTGGCCAGAGTAATACCTCATTTCTGGAATCCTCCCTAGCTGGCCAGAGTAATACCTCATTTCTGGAATCCTCCCTAGCTGGCCAGAGTAATACCTCATTTCTGGAATCCTCCCTAGCTGGCCAGAGTAATACCTCATTTCTGGAAACCTCCCTAGCTGGCCAGAGTAATACCTCATTTCTGGAATCCTCCCTAGCTGGCCAGAGTAATACCTCATTTCTGGAATCCTCCCTAGCTGGCCAGAGTAATACCTCATTTCTGGAATCCTCCCTAGCTGGCCAGAGTAATACCTCATCTCTGGAAACCTTCCTAGCTGGCCAGAGTAATACTTCACCGCCACCCCCTTCCTCTTTTTATCGTATTTCACTTTTTTCTTTTTTTATATATTTACAGTATCTCTCTCATCTCTCTCATCTGTATATCTCTCTCATCTCTTTCATCTCTCATCTCTCTCATTCTCTCTCATCTCTCTCTCATCTTCTCTCATCTTCTCTCATCTCTCTCTCATCTCTCTCTATCTCTCTCTCATCTCTCTCTATATCTCTCTCATCTCTCTCATCTCTCTCTCATCTCTCTCTCATCTCTCTCTCATCTCTCTCTCATCTCTCTCTCATCTCTCTCTCATCTCTCTCTCATCTCTCTCTCATCTCTCTCATCCATCTCTCTCATCTCTCTCTCATCTCTCTCTCATCTCTCTCTCATCTCTCTCTCATCTCTCTCTCATCTCTCTCTCATCTCTCTCTCATCTCTCTCTCATCTCTCTCTCATATCTCTCTCATCTCTCTCTCATCTCTCTCTCATATCTCTCTCATCTCTCTCTCATCTCTCTCTCATCTCTCTCTCATCTCTCATCCTTCCCCTCTCATCCCTCTCTCTCCCCTCCCTTTCCCCTTCCGTCCTGCCCTCCACAGGGGATTCCATCAGTTTAAGATAATTTATGTCCCGGATTTGTTGGGTTTTCCAGCCTACACAAGGTCATTAGGCCAGCCAGCCTTTTAAAAGGTCGGAAAAATTGTTTTACCTCATAACAGCAACAGTCAACAATATTCGCTATTTATTGCCGTTTCTTGCTGCTCATTACTCGCTAAATCTGTGCGGAGTCTCCCAACCTGAGCTGGTTCAGGCTCGATCCTCTGCTCACATAATTAACGCTATGCTGATGTAAATAATACAGTATTTATATAGCTGAATGGTAGTGTGTAACTCTACTCTTTTTTATGTGAGGTGCTGAGTCGTGCATAGTGGTGGAGACTCGATCCTCCGGTCGCTAATAAAACACCACATACTGCTCTAATTTTTGTCACTTGTATTATATAAGCTGTTTTTTGGTATGGCTGTTTGTTGTTGGTGTGGCTGTGTTGTTGTTGGTGTGGCTGTGTTGTTGTTGGTGTAGCTGTGTTGTTGTTGGTGTGGCTGTGTTGTTGTTGGTGTGGCTGTGTTGTTGTTGGTGTGGCTTTGTTGTTGTTGGTGTGGCTGTGTTGTTGTTGGTGTGGCTGTGTTGTTGGTGTGGCTGTGTTGTTGGTGTGGCTGTGGTGTTGTTGGTGTGGCTGTGGTGTTGTTGGTGTGGCTGTGGTGTTGTTGGTGTGGCTGTGTTGTTGTTGGTGTTGCTGTGTTGTTGTTGGTGTTGCTGTGTTGTTGTTGGTGTGGCTGTGTTGTTGTTGGTGTGGCTGTGTTGTTGTTGGTGTGGCTGTGTTGTTGTTGGTGTGGCTGTGTTGGTGTTGTTGGTGTGGCTGTGTTGTTGTTGGTGTGGCTGTGTTGGTGTGGCTGTGTTGGTGGCTGTGTTGTTGTTGTTGGTGTGGCTGTGTTGTTGGTGTGGCTGTGTTGTTGTGGCTGTGTTGTTGTTGTGGCTGTGTTGTTGTTGTGGCTGTGTTGTTGGTGTGGCTGTGTTGTTGGTGTGGCTGTGTTGTTGTTGGTGTGGCTGTGTATTGTTGTTGGTGTGGCTGTGTATTGTTGTTGGTGTGGCTGTGTATTGTTGTTGGTGTGGCTGTGTATTGTTGTTGGTGTGGCTGTGTTGTTGGTGTGGCTGTGTATTGTTGTTTGTGTGGCTGTGTATTGTTGTTGGTGTGGCTGTGTATTGTTGTTGGTGTGGCTGTGTATTGTTGTTGGTGTGGCTGTTGTTGTTGTTGGTGTGGCTGTGTTGTTGTTGGTGTGGCTGTGTTGTTGTTGGTGGTGTGTCTGTGTTGTTGTTGTTGGTGTGTCTGTGTTGTTGTTGTTGGTGTGGCTGTGTTGTTGTTGTTGGTGTGGCTGTGTTGTTGTTGGTGGTGTGGCTGTGTTGTTGTTGGTGGTGTGGCTGTGTTGTTGTTGGTGGTGTGGCTGTGTTGTTGGTGTGGCTGTTGTTGTTTTGGCTTAATAAATATTTTAAGCATTTTTTTAGCATTTCTTCATTTATTTGGAAGATTTAGATTTTCGTTTATATGAAAGATAATATTTTTTTTTAAATCATTATCTATCTCATAGTTGCTCTCTCAGATTATATCAGTTACTTGCGTCATATTTCGCTTTCTATTCCCATAACGTTATGTTCATATACAATAAATTCAAACATCTATTTGTCACTATTCGCTTAATTTATTATACATTGATTAGAGATTTAAAGTCGTTATATTTATTCATTTTACCTAAGACTTTTGCATCTGCAAGAATGTGTAATTTTTAATATTCCTTCTGGTGGCACCCACAATGGTGGCACCACCACTGGTGGCACCTTCCCACGAGGATATTTATCTTACAACTCTTCTCACTTTCCTCTTAAGCAAAATCTCTTATTCATGGCAATAATTCATTGTTTATTCTCTTACATTTTGCAGTTACCAATTATGTCTTTCAAGGGGTCACTTCCTAAAATGCTTTCTTAAGTGGCACGTAAGCTCCCCCGTCTTATAATAACATGTTATTTTTTTTCCAGTATAATCTACCTTGTCCATAATTACTATCGCATTTGCTTTGTTTCGTAAGGTGATGTCCAGGATATTTCCTTAATTCATGGTATAACTTAACAAACCTTTGAGGACAATTGTGTTGCAGAGGTCTGAGTTTTGCTCAGACCTCTGCAACACAATTGTAATTATGGACAAGGTAGATTATAGTGGAAAAATGAACATGTTATTAGAAGACGGGGGGGAGGTACTAACGTGCCTCTTAAACTCTATAGATACAATTCTCCCAGGACTTTCTTTAAAAAAAAATCAGTAATTAGATTTTTATGTACAGGATTTTTTCCTTATTTTTAAGATGATTTTTTTGAGCCACTTTTCTTCGTCTTTTTCTTCTTAGGATCCATTAGTAATTTCTTTATTTTTTCTCCAGTTATTTCGGTATCGTAGATTTAAGCTGTGTCTGTCATTAAAACTTGCAAAATGTTCCTTTGTAAACGCGCACTTCAACTTTCTATTAAATGCCCCGCACTTTTCTTCTATTTCTTTGGTTTAGCGGCAATCTCTTTCTTCTTTGTGTTTTGTTTTAACAATTTCCTCTACTCTTTCACACTTTTTTTTAGTAAGATTTTGTTCTTCCTTTCTCTTGTCTGCTATTTCCTTTTCAATGTTTATTTTTCTTTCCTCTCTCCTCGTATTTACATATTTATTTCTGTCCTCCTTGAATCTTTTCCCTTGTTAGTCTGTTTCCCAATTTTTTCCCCAAAGATTTTATTTTTACGTAGCTCTCCAGCACCTTCCATTAAAACCATTAATATTTCCTCTTATATTATTCTTCTGGAATAAACTGCTTAATTCCATTTTCATATATATTAAAAAACTTCTTTTGTTGTTCATTTTAATATTTTTATTATTTTTTTAATAATGTTCGAGCCTAATATTATCATTGATACAATCTAGTTAATTCTGTTTAGGATTTTCTGACTAATAGTAACTGTGGTATTTTTTTTACAACGTTTGACAAGGTTAGGTTAAGGATTCCTAACTTTATTGACAAGTTAAGAGCTGTTACTTACATCAGCTCATTTGAAAGCATTTTTATTGTTATGAAACATACAAGTAGGGAACAGGATGAAGTTGGAGTCATCTGTGGGCCAGCATTTTCATTTGACCAACTAACTTTATCTCGTTGACATCATAATGCTGTACGAATGTGTTCCAGACTCGAGTCATCCTGGGGATAAATGATCTCAGATGAAGTGATGTTCTGGAGAAGGGAACAGCCAGAGTGAAGTTGCTGCTTGCTGCCCGTCTTGTGGTATAGAAGCTTCCTTATTGCTGTCCTCTTTCTCTTTTTCTTTTTCGTTTCTCTCTCTATCTCTCTCTCTCTCTCTCTTGACACTTTATTGACAGTGTCAGCCACTAAAGGCTGCCATTTTATTTTTAGTTAAAATCTCCAGCTGGAGTAACTTTTCCTCCTCCACCCACACTTTTCCTCCTCCACCCACACTTTTCCTCCTCCACCCACACTTTTCCTCCTCCACCCTCACTTTTCCTCCTCCACCCTCATTTTTCCTATTCCACCCTCACTTTTCCTCCACCCTCACTTTTTCTCCACCTTCACTTTTCCTCCTTCACCCTCACTTTTCCTTCTCCACCCTCACTTTTCCTCTTCCACCCTCACTTTTTCTCTTCCACCCTCACTTTTCCTCCTCCACCCTCACTTTTCCTCCTCCACCCACATTTTCCTCCTCCACCTCCCCTCATCTTTACTCACTTCTCCACCCTCACTTTTCCTCCTTCACCCTCACTTTTCCTCCTCCACCCTCACTTTTCTCCTTCACCCTCACTTTTCCTTCTCCACCCTCACTTTTCCTCCTTCCACCTCACTTTTCCTCCTTCACCCTCACTTTTCCTCCTCCACCTCACTTTTCCTCCTCCACCCTCACTTTTCCTCCTCCACCCTCATTTTTCCTATTCCACCTCACTTTTCCTCCACCCTCACTTTTTCTCCACCTCACTTTTCCTCCTTCACCTCACTTTTCCTTCTCCACCCTCACTTTTCCTCTTCCACCCTCACTTTTCTCTTCCACCCTCACTTTTCCTCCTCCACCCTCACTTTTCCTCCTCCACCCACACTTTTCCTCCTCCACCCTCACTTTTCCTTCTCCACCCTCACTTTTCCTCCTTCACCCTCACTTTTCCTCCTCCACCCTCACTTTTCTCCTTCACCCTCACTTTTCCTTCTCCACCCTCACTTTTCCTCCTTCACCCTCACTTTTCCTCCTCCACCCTCACTTTTCTCCTTCACCCTCACTTTTCCTTCTCCACCCTCACTTTTCCTCCTCCACCCACACTTTTCCTCCTCCACCCTCACTTTTCCTTCTCCACCCTCACTTTTCCTCCTTCACCCTCACTTTTCCTCCTCCACCCTCACTTTTCCTCCTCCACCCTCACTTTTCCTCCTCCACCCTCACTTTTCTCCTTCACCCTCACTTTTCCTCCTCCACCCTCACTTTTCCTCCTCCACCCTCACTTTTCTCCTCCTCTTCCTCCTCCACCCTCACTTTTCCTCCTCCACCCTCACTTTTCCTCCTCCACCCTCACTTTTCCTCCTCCCTCACTTTTCCTCCTCCACCCTCACTTTTCCTTCTTCACCCTCACTTTTCCTCCTTCACCCTCACTTTTCCTTCTCCACCCACACTTTTCTTTCTCCACCCTCACTTTTCCTTCTCCACCCTCACTTTTCCTCCTCCACCCTCACTTTTCCTCTTCCACCCTCACTTTTCCTCTTCCACCCTCACTTTTCCTCCTCCACCCTCACTTTTCCTCTTCCACCCTCACTTTTCCTCTTCCACCCTCACTTTTCCTCCTTCACCCTCACTTTTCCTCCTCCACCCTCACTTTTCTCCTTCACCCTCACTTTTCCTTCTCCACCCTCACTTTTCCTCCTTCACCCTCACTTTTCCTCCTTCACCCTCACTTTTCCTCCTCCACCCTCACTTTTCCTCCTCCACCCTCACTTTTCCTCCTCCACCCTCACTTTTCTCCTTCACCCTCACTTTTCCTCCTCCACCCACACTTTTCCTCCTCCACCCTCACTTTTCCTCCTCCACCCTCATTTTTCCTATTCCACCCTCACTTTTCCTCCACCCTCACTTTTTCTCCACCTTCACTTTTCCTCCTTCACCCTCACTTTTCCTTCTCCACCTCACTTTTCCTCTTCCACCCTCACTTTTCTCTTCCACCCTCACTTTTCCTCCTCCACCCTCACTTTTCCTCCTCCACCCACACTTTTCCTCCTCCACCCTCACTTTTCCTTCTCCACCCTCACTTTTCCTCCTTCACCCTCACTTTTCCTCCTCCACCCTCACTTTTCTCCTTCACCCTCACTTTTCCTTCTCCACCCTCACTTTTCCTCCTTCACCTTCACTTTTCCTCCTTCACCCTCACTTTTCCTCCTCCACCCTCACTTTTCTCTCCTCCACCTCACTTTTCCTCCTCCACCTCTCACTTTTCTCCTTCACCCTCACTTTTCCTCCTCACCCTCACTTTTCCTCCTCCACCCTCACTTTTCCTCCTCCCACCCTCACTTTTCCTTCCTCCTCCACCCTCACTTTTCTCCTCCACCCTCACTTTTCCTCCTCCACCCTCACTTTCCTCCTCCACCCTACTTTTCCTTCTTCACCCTCACTTTTCCTCCTTCACCCTCACTTTTCCTTCTCCACCCACACTTTTCTTTCTCCACCCTCACTTTTCCTTCTCCACCCTCACTTTTCCTCCTCCACCCTCACTTTTCCTCTTCCACCCTCTACTTTCTCTTCCACCCTCACTTTTCCTCCTCCACCCTCACTTTTTCCTCTTCCACCCTCACTTTTCCTCTTCCACCTCACTTTTCCTCCTTCACCCTCACTTTTCCTCCTCCACCCTCACTTTTCTCCTTCACCCTCACTTTTCCTTCTCCACCCTCACTTTTCCTCCTTCACCCTCACTTTTCCTCCTTCACCCTCACTTTTCCTCCTCCACCCTCACTTTTCCTCCTCCACCCTCACTTTTCCTCCTCCACCCTCACTTTTCTCCTTCACCCTCACTTTTCCTCCTCCACCCTTTCACTTTTCCTCCTCCACCCTCACTTTTCCTCCTCCACCCTCACTTTTCCTCCTCCACCCTCACTTTTCCTCCTCCACCCTCACTTTTCCTCCTCCACCCTCACTTTTCCTCCTCCACCCTCACTTTTCCTTCTTCACCCTCACTTTTCCTCCTTCACCCTCACTTTTCCTTCTCCACCCACACTTTTCTTTCTCCACCCTCACTTTTCCTTCTCCACCCTCACTTTTCCTCCTCCACCCTCACTTTTCCTCCTCCACCCACACTTTTCCTCATCCACCCTCACTTTTCCTCCTCCACCCTCACTTTCTCCTCCACTCCTTTTCCTCCTTCACCTCATTTTCCTCCTCCACCCTCACTTTTCCTCCTCCACCCTCACTTTTCCTCCTCCACCCTCACTTTTCTCCTTCACCCTCACTTTTCCTTCTCCACCCTCACTTTTCCTCCTCCACCCTCACTTTTCCTCTTCCACCCTCACTTTTCCTCCTCCACCCACACTTTTCCTCCTCCACCCACACTTTTCCTCCTCCACCCTCACTTTTCCTCCTCCACCCACACTTTTCCTCCTCCTCCACCCTCACTTTTCCTCCTCCACCCTCACTTTTCCTCCTTCACCCTCACTTTTCGTAATTAAAGTAGAGATTAAAGTGGAGAATAAAGTTCGTTTTTCTGATTTCCAAAAATTCATTACAATAATAATTTTAAAAGTAATGTGAAAATGCAGTTAGTGTAATTATCACAAGATGATGATCCCTGGTAGACTGACTCTGCTTGCTCCCATCATACTCCCACACCCTCCCATGCTACCTCCCTCCCATGCTACCTCCCTCCCATGCTACCTCCCTCCCATGCTACCTCCCTCCCATGCTACCTCCCTCCCATGCTACCTCCCTCCCATGCTACCTCCCTCCCATGCTACCTCCTCCCATGCTACCTCCCTCCCATGCTACTCCTCCCTCCCCATGCTACCTCCTCCCATGCTACCTCCTCCCATCTCTACTCTCCTCCCATGCTACCTCCTCCCATGCTCATTACCTCCTCCCATGTACCTCCTCCATGCTACCTCCTCCCATGCTACCTCTTCCCATGCTACTCTCCCATGTACCTTCCCCTCCATGCTACCTCCTTCCATGCTACCTCCCTCCCATGCTACCTCTTTCCCATGCTACCTCTTTCCCATGCTACCTCTTTCCCATGCTACCTCTTTCCCATGCTACCTCTTTCCCATGCTACCTCCCTCGCATGCTACCTCCCTCGCATGCTACCTCCCTCGCATGCTACCTCCCTCCCATGCTACCTCCCTCCATGCTACCTCCCTCCCATGCTACCTCTTTCCCATGCTACCTCCCTCGCATGCTACCTCCCTCGCATGCTACCTCCCTCCCATGCTACCTCCCTCCCATGCTACCTCCTCCATGCTACCTCCCTCCCATGCTCCTCCTCCCCCATGCTCCTTCCTCCATGCATCCCTCCCTACCTCCTCCATGCACTCCCCTCCCATGCTACCTCCCTCCATGCTCCTCCTCCATGCTCCCCTCCATGCTACCTCCCTCCATGCTACCTCCCTCCCATGCTACCTCTCCATGCTACCTCTTCCTCCCATGCTACCCCCCCCATGCTACTCCCTCCCATGCTCACTCCTCCTTCGCATGCTACCTCCCTCCCATGCTACCTCCCTCCCATGCTACCTCTCTCCCATGCTACCCTCCCATCCTCCTCCCATGCTACCTCCCTCCCATGCTACCTCCCTCCCATGCTACCTCCCTCCCATGCTACCTCCCTCCCACGTTTCCCCCAGACATAACTCTCCCTCCCACGCTCCCCCAGACATAACACATTTAGATTGGTTGTCGTGGGCTGTGATGGAGTGTTATCCAGACACCAGGGGTAGACATTAAAACAGTGAGAGGTATAACATGGTGAACGGGGATACACTGGTCTACACCCGGGGGTTAAACGAAGAGTTTTCAGTACATGTGGTCATCAAGTGCTACTTTTCTCAAGTCTTTTGTGAGGTGTTCTATCGGAAGCTTTAATAAAATGTAATTAAACAACGTGATATTCTTTATGGTGGTCCACTGCCTCCAGTGCTTTATTAAAGCCTCCAGTGCTTTATTAAAGCCTCCAGTGCTTTATTAAAGCCTCCAGTGCTTTATTAAAGCCTCCAGTGCTTTATTAAAGCCTCCAAATTTGTCTGACAAGATGACAACAGGTCACCAGAGGTGCACTCGAGGTTCCATAGATGAAGTAATACTGAAGCTGTGTATAAATTCTTATGGTAGTGATGAACCATATATTTGTGCCATACTTGGGTATCTTTATTGTAGAAATGTTTCGCCAACGTTTTTTCAGTCCAATACGGAGAAGAATGGTTGTAGATAAGGAGAAGTTTGAGGTAATCAGTCCCTCTGCCTGAAGTCGATGTGTTCAGGCCATCAATCTTGAAAAGTTCAGCATATACGTGGAGGAGCTTATATACTGCGACTTCAAGCTGAGGGACTGATTATCTCAAACTCCTCCTGATCTTCAACCATTCTATTCTGAACTGGACTGAGGAAGCGACTGGTTGGCGAAATGTTCTCTGTACCAGTTATGCACATTGTTATACTAGTGCAACTCTCACATAAGGAGCTGCATTATCACCTCTGCTTTCATTGGCATTTAAACCAATTTCGAAATCGGAAAATTGTTTTATGGACTCGCACGTTTACAACGTAATTGAACACACACTCCCATGATTACTTGTGTCGTTTACTAAGAACTTTTCTTCATGTTGTACTTTTATTTTAAAAAAAATATAAATATATTTATAATTTAGGTTTCAGTTTCCGTGAACTACTGCGTGCGTATCTGCGTGCGTATCTGCGTGCGTGACCTTGCGTGCTTGTGGTGAGGTGTGCGTGAGTCAGGTACAATATTCTGCACAGTCAGTAGAAGTGGACGGATGTCACTGTTCGCTTTTCTAGTGTTCCACCATGCTAGTGTTCCACCATGCTAGTGTTCCACCACACTACTGTTCCACCACGCTAGTGTTCCACCACACTACTGTTCCACCACGCCAGTGTTCCACCATATAAATATTCCACAGCTTGGGCCTCCGGACTTCTAATAGGGAAGGATTGTTATATA
>WNWK01001316.1:240000-295029 GCA_009830355.1 Cherax destructor
ACCACTTGCCAATCTTCAACGGAGACGGGGCTCCTTTTCAGATTATTTTCCGATACTCTCTCAATGACTTCGAGTCCGTTAGCAATGGTGTTGGTGGGGCTCGAGGTATTTTCCATCGAGCTCAATTGTTTCTATCCATCGTCCTGCCATCGCTGGCTGGTATGGGAGGCTGTACCCTCAGGGTTACAAAGACCACTCATGGGTCTCACACAGGCACCTCGTGGAGAGACGACCGGCGCCTCTACAAGGACTACCAGGTTGTGTTGTCAGTATATATTAATAGTCTTAACTATCAGAGAGCACAGTAGACTTAACTGTCTTGATGCATTCACTCTTAACCTGCCTTCCTCTATAATATGCTCTTAACCTGCCTTCCTCAATAATGCGCTCTCAACCTGCCTTCCTCTATAATGTGCTCTCAACCTGCCTTCCTCAATAATGCACTCTCAACCTGCCTTCCTCTATAATGCGCTCTTAACCTGCCTTCCTCAATAATGCGCTCTCAACCTGCCTTCCTCAATAATGCGCTCTCAACCTGCCTGCCTCAATAATGCGCTCTCAACCTGCCTTCCTCAATAATGCGCTCTTAACCTGCCTTCCTCAATAATGCGCTCTTAACCTGCCTTCCTCTATAATGTGCTCTTAACCTGCCTTCCTCAATAATGCGCTCTCAACCTGCCTTCCTCTATAATGTGCTCTTAACCTGCCTTCCTCAATAATGCGCTCTCAACCTGCCTTCCTCAATAATGCGCTCTTAACCTGCCTTCCTCTATAATGCGCTCTTAACCTGCCTTCCTCAATAATGCGCTCTCAACCTGCCTTCCTCTATAATGCGCTCTCAACCTGCCTTCCTCAATAATGCGCTCTCAACCTGCCTTCCTCTATAATGCGCTCTCAACATGCCTTCCTCTATAATGCGTTCTTAACCTGCCTTCCTCTATAATGCGCTCTCAACCTGCCTTCCTCTATAATGCGCTCTCAACCTGCCTTCCTCTATAATGCGCTCTCAACATGCCTTCCTCTATAATGCGTTCTTAACCTGCCTTCCTCTATAATGCGCTCTTAACCTGCCTTCCTCTATAATGCGCTCTTAACCTGCCTTCCTCTATAATGCGCTCTCAACCTGCCTTCCTCTATAATGCGCTCTCAACCTGCCTTCCTCTATAATGCGCTCTCAACCTGCCTTCCTCTATAATGCGCTCTCAACATGCCTTCCTCTATAATGCGTTCTTAACCTGCCTTCCTCTATAATGCGCTCTTAACCTGCCTTCCTCTATAATGCGCTCTTAACCTGCCTTCCTCTATAATGCGCTCTCAACCTGCCTTCCTCTATAATGCGCTCTCAACCTGCCTTCCTCTATAATGCGCTCTCAACCTGCCTTCCTCTATAATGCGCTCTCAACATGCCTTCCTCTATAATGCGTTCTTAACCTGCCTTCCTCTATAATGCGCTCTGAACCTGCCTTCCTCTATAATGCGCTCTCAACCTGCCTTCCTCTATAATGCGCTCTCAACCTGCCTTCCTCTATAATGCGCTCTCAACCTGCCTTCCTCTACCATGCACTCTTAACTACATTACTCTCTCTACGACTCACTAAAACTTAACTTACTGCACCCACTAAAACCTAACATTTCACTCTAAACCTCAGCTACTTGAAACCCTTCTACATAAACCCCATTCTAACGTAGCGCTGTGTGACCCATATGGGTTTAACTCTTGTTATTAATTAAATATAATATCCCTTCTTCCTCAAATCAAGACTAATTACCTCCCATTCTCCAGGTATTGTATAATTACTAGGGGTTTAGGAGTCAGGCAGGACAAATGAGAGTTCAACTAGGCCTGAGGCTGATGGTAACCTCAAATGCCAGCTAAGACATGGTTAAAATCGGGCTTAAAAGATAATTGGTGACAGGCGTTAGGCAGGTGTCTGGTAACTGGTGACAGGTGTCAGCGTTGAAAATTTGAGGCTGATCTAATAAGGCGTTTTTTATGTATAAAAACAGTTTTTGAAGGAAAAAAAACGGTAAATGTTTGAGAAATGTTCCGAAAATAGTTCTCTTCTCGTTAAGCTTAAAAAAGCCGTAAAAACGCTATTTTTATTTAAAGCTTTTTTAATAATTCATATCATGTTTTAAAATTTCTACTTTACTATTTTTTTTTAAGAAAATCCATTTGATAAAAAAATAAATATGGGCAAACTGGCAGCCAGACAACCTGAAATTGGAAGATACATTCTCTAGTTATTACAGGGGAAACTATTTAATAAAATTGGTAAATTGAAATTTACACAGCTCAAAGTGAACGCCAAAGTTTCTATTAATAAAGCCCACCAACGGTGAAAGTTTGAAGCCTTTCTAACAAGGCATTCTCCGGTAATTGACCAGATTCCAATGATTCCCCCCCCCTTTTTTTTAACAGTTGCAGTAAAATTTCAGCTTTGCACTAAGGCTAAACTTATGAGGTGTCTTTTCTATGGACTGCATCATTAATATTTTGAAGCCGATCAGAAATATTTTACAGTTATCGAATATAAATGAAAAATCACTATTCAATAAAATTTGCAATTGAGGCCACCCAACAGCCACGTGACCCTTGTGTTCAGGAAACCACAACAGTAGGGAAAGTTTGAAGCCGATCAGACGAGTCATTCCTCAGTTATACTATTATTTCTTACCCTTACAGAAGAGTATGATACTCTCAGTATTTTATTGGTGGTATCAGATTAGAGACTTTGAAACCGAAATTCTAAATTTACTTCTAAGACACCTTAATGGTGAAAGTTTGAAGCCAGCCAGATAAAGCATTCTCCAGTTATTCAGCAGTTTCAAGTTTTCTTTAACTGCATTTGTATATTAACTAAAAGGAACAAAAATGCACAACACCGTGACGGGAACAATACACGAATAACACGCACACAAGACACAAGCTCACGACGACGTTCCACTCCGTCTTGTGACTATTTACAAGTCACACTGACAGAAGAGAGTGAGAGAGCCAGTATATAGGCGAGGAGGACAAGGACGGGGGACAGGGAAAACATAGTAGTGGTGGTGGTAGTAGAAGGAGGGGGGGAAGGGGAAGGAGGAGAGAGTGGTTTTATCCACAAGAGGTAGAAAGGGGGAACGAAAGGGGGAGGGGAAATAGTAGTAATAGTAGAAAAGGTAAAATGTATAAGTAGGTTATTTGTGTACATTTACCAATTTTTACCTAAATTGTTTAATTAAACTTGTAGGGCATAATTCATTTCTTAAAATACATCCACACTGATGGTTTGAAGCCGATCAGAAGAGGCATGCTTTGTTTACAGAATGGAAATCTATCTCACTTTAAAGAAAAGTAGACAAATTAGGACTTGTGCGGCCCAATAATAAGGTGAAACGTACGTTTAGTAACGTTGACCAATGCTAAAAGTTTGAAGCCGATAAGAAGAGGCATTAATAAGTTAGTATACAGATTCCATCGATTGCAGGCTTTAAATATTTTAGTGTATTGACAAATTTGCTCCCGCAAGCGCTAAACTTAATGGGTATTATCCTAACCGAAAGATGCATCAGCCATTAAATATTGAAGGAATTTAGAAGAGGTCAGACTAAAATATATTCAACGTGATTTATCAGGAACAAAAATGTTGCAGTTTTACAAATTAAATTGGCAGATGTGAGACTTGTTAATAGTGTGAGCGAAACGTCGTCATAAATTTTAGTCTTTTGCGTACGAGTTATTTGTGTATTGTACTAGTCACGGTATTGTCTATTGTTCCAGTCACGGAATTGTGTATTGTTCCAGTCACGGTATTGTGTATTCCAATCACGGTATTGTGTATTGTTCCAGTCACGGTATTGTGTATTGTTCCAGTCATGGTATTGTGTATTGTACCACTCACAGTATTTATGCCTTTTATTCTTCTTGGCGCAGCACTGACCCTTGTGGGTTTAGCACGTAGTTCTGATTGTAATAATAATTTTGGCAGATGTGGACTTCCACACATGAATGTCACTCTCCGCCATTGTCCAGTTAAAAGGCGCCTTTTTTTAAGGTTTGAATCTCCACCACAGAGGCTTTTTGAGGTTATCCCAGCCATTCCAGGATGCTGGAGTCACAGGGCGCCTGCACATGCCAGATATTCCCGCAACCTTTGACCTAGTTAGCGTTTATCATCGGGTAAATTTGAAGCCGATCGGATGAGGCATTATCGTGTTATGAGCGATAAACGAAAAGTTAAAAGGAGGGGGGAGGGAGGGAAATTCAGGCAACCACTTAAATATTCCCATTCGGGTATACCAAATAATAATAATTTATTATTATTATTTATTATTATTATTATTTATTATTATTATTATGAAAGGTAGTTGCCATAAGATACCGTTTCAAGAAATACTAATAAAATTAATATTAACTAAAGACATCCCGCACACAGAAAGAAACTTACGACGTTTCGGTCGACTTGTTGGACCGAAACTTCGTCAAAAGTTTCTATCCTGTGTGCGTGTTATTTGTGCATTGTTCCAGTCACGGTGTTGTGGCATTTTCGTACTTTAATATTAACTAAAAGTTGTACCTTGCAGATATGTGTGTTGGAACGCGTACTTGCTACGGCGTGCGTCGCGGGGGTACGTTGAGTCCGTGTGCCTCACCAACGGACCGTTCAGCAACTACTACGCACAGGAGAGTACTGACGACGGACTGATGATGGAGTCTGACGTACCCGTCAAGGAGGTAACCTGGTGTGCTTCTGGTGTTAAACTAACCTGCCTTCAGCAGCAGTGTGTTCCTCCCCTACTGTGTATGATAGTGGGAACACCAGCAGTGTGTTGCTGCCCTACTGTGTATGATAGTGGGAACACCAGCAGTGTGTTGCTGCCCTACTGTGTATGATAGTGGGAACACCAGCAGTGTGTTGCTGCCCTACTGTGTATGATAGTGGGAACACCAGCAGTGTGTTTCTGCCCTACTGTGTATGATAGTGGGAACACCAGCAGTGTGTTCCTCCCCTACTGTGTATGATAGTGGGAACACCAGCAGTGTGTTGCTGCCCTACTGTGTATGACAGTGGGAACACCAGCAGTGTGTTGCTACATTATTCTGTGATATTTACATGGGAGGAAGCAAGGGCAGCTGTGTTCCCTGTTATATTCCATCACACAGGATGAGTTTCTTACACCATGTAATGAAATGTGTCCGTCAGCCTACGCTGGGAGACTTGAGTCTGGCGGTGAGGATACAATCAAGGATTCCACTTGGGGTTCAGCAGCTGCAACACCCTCAAAGGTTTGGTTCCAGCAGAGCTGAAGTTACTGGTACTTTAGAATTATCATCACTCGGGGAGTCCGGTCTGTCTCTGTCTGTCTGTCTGTATATCTCTATCTCTCTCTCTCTTCTATTTCTCTATCTCTCTATCTTTATCTATATTTTCTTTTTTTCCTCTTTCTCTTTTTCTCTCTCGTATATCTCTTGAGCATATGGAGATGTTGGGAAAGATGGGGGGGGGGGGGGTTGGAGTGGTGGGCAGGAACTGGAGTTGTGAGGACTTGTAAGTGGGCGGAGTTGTGAGGACTTGTAAGTGGGCGGAGTTGTGAGGACTTGTAAGTGGGCGGAGTTGTGAGGACTTGTAAGTGGGCGGAGTTGTGAGGACTTGTAAGTGGGCGGAGTTGTGAGGACTTGTAAGTGGGCGGAGTTGTGAGCCGAGAGTTATGACAAGCACACGCACGCAGGATAGCCACTGTAAAAGCACATTTTACCAAAAATGTCAACATAATCTGATGCTGACCATTTGGTGAAAAGAACTTAGACATGTTGATTGTTTTCACTGTGGCGATCCTCCATAACTGGTATATATATATATATATATATATATATATATATATATATATATATATATGTATATATATATATATATATATATATATATATATATATATATATATATATATGTATGTCGTGCCGATTAGGTAAAACTGGTCGATTAGCAAGAACTCATTTAAAATTAAGTCCTTTCTAAAAAATTCTCTTATACGTTTAAAGATATATTTTTTCAATTATGTTAATGTAAAAATTTATAATTTTGTACCAAAAGAAACTTAGAAAACTTATCTAACCTTATTTTAACAAGCGCAATTTAATTTAGCCTAACCCAACTAAATATATTTTAGATACATTTACAATAATTTAATAATAAACAAACACAATGAAATATATTTTTTCGTTATGTTCAGAATGATTTTGGCGAAATTATTGCATACACAAATTTTCGCTTGTCTTATATGGCAAGATGAGCGTTGCTATTTAAGCCAAAATCGCAAGTTTTACCTAATCGGCACGACATATAATGTCTTGCCGATTATGGTCCATCAAGACCATTACCTTCACTTATTAATTTCGCTAACGCAGTTTATGATCCTCATACATACAAAATACACTCAGATGTTAATAAGACGAATTAATTCAAGCATTGTCTCCCATTTGTTGCAACCCTTTAAGTTCCTTGTTCAAACATGAGCGCGCACTCTTCCCCGTTAGTGTTCAGCTCCATGTCGTGTTCTTCCCTTTCTCCTTCACAAGCTCCACAGATTCGTGTTTCTCCCACTTTATACGTGACGGCCAACAAATCGAGAATAAACTTATTCACTTTTTCTTAAAAACTTTTACTTGCAATCTCATGTACACTGATAGTTCCAGATCTCAGGGGGAGTAGTGTACACAGTTGCCTTTCCAAATAAAGTAATTAAAGGATATTCAATAAAGTCGGGTAGCATATTCACAGCAGAGATTTATGTCAAATACATTGCAACCCTGTGCACCACCTCGCTCGTGGTTGTGTTATAACAAAGTGCGTTATAAGCTATCCAGTAATAAAACTCCCCACATCCCATCGTGCTCCGTGTATAATACTGACGTTCAATATATAACAAGCACAAAAGTCTTTTTTTTTGCTATGTCTCTGAACTCCACGTTCATGGGTAACGAGCATGTAGATCTGCCAGTCATCCCCTGGATGTACCTTTTCCAGTACCTTCTTTCCAGTACTGTTCCAGAGACTTGGAAACCACTGGTAATGGCGATGGTCGGAGTTAGAGAACGAGCTGACTGTTTTTACCTGAAACTGCAATTAAGTTCCTGGTCGCCATCTTCCTATCACTGCCAGGTATGATGAACGACTCTCACATGATGAACGACTCTCACATGATGAACGACTCTCACATGATGAACGACTCTCACATGATGAACGACTCTCACATGATGAACGACTCTCGCATGATGAACGACTCTCGCATGATGAACGACTCTCGCATGATGAACGATTCTCGCATGATGAACGATTCTCGCATGATGAACGATTCTCGCATGATGAACGATTCTCGCATGATGAACGACTCTCACATGATGAACGACTCACTGATGAACGACTCTCACATTTTGAACGACTCTCACATGATTAACGACTCTCACATGATGAACGACTCTCACATGATGAACGACTCTCACATGATGAACGACTCTCACATGATGAACGACTCTCACATGATGAACGACTCTCACATGATGAACGACTCTCACATGATGAACGACTCTCACATGATGAACGACTCTCACATGATGAACGACTCACATGATGAACGACTCACATGATGAACGACTCTCGCATGATGAACGACTCTCACATGATGAACGACTCTCGCATGATGAACGACTCTCACATGAACGACTCACATGATGAACAACTCTCACATGATGAACAACTCTCACATGATGAACGACTCTCACACAGATAACATGGGCTAACAACAGACCATATAATGGGCTGTCCTGTCTCTGACAGCACTCAGGAATCACGTAGAGTAACTCGCCTCCTCTCTCAAAGTCCCACCTTTAACTCTGATTTTTTGATAGCAACAAAACATATTGCACTAAGTTAAAAATTCATTGTTTACCTACAGTGTGTCCTTCAGTAACCCCTACCCTCCCCGCATCACAATACCCCAACCCCCACACCCCTCCTTCCCTAACATCCGCTTTAGCGCGCACATTTTGTTTATATGTTAATCAGAATATTGATAGGTGTTACAGCAGGCCACGTACACAAATCAATTACCTTATTTTCGCAGCTACAACGTGAAACGTATTAGTGTTTGTTCCATATTTTAAATTCTGGTGTATAATGCTATTAATTCTGGAATGACTGGTGATATTATCAGCCTATGACAAATGTTACAGTGGGAACGACCAGCCTAACAAGCTCTCCAAATAGGAGGAATAACTACAGCCTGTTTATTTCTATAACAATTTGCGCGAGTTTTTTATTATTTTTTTTAGAAGTGTTTGTGGTTTTCATGTGTACAGGAAAGTGACTCCCATTGTTTATATTCTTTCATGGGCGAGCACACACCCTACGCGCATACACCCTACGCACACGCACCCCACGCGCGCGCGCACACACACACACACACCCCACGCACACACACACCCCACGCACACACACACACCCCACGCACACACACACACACACACCCCACCACACACACACACACACACACCCCACACACACACACCCCACACACACCCCACACACACACACCCCACACACACACCCCACACACACACCCCACACACACACACACCCCACACACACACACACCCCACACACACACACACACACACACCCCACACACACACACACACACACCCCACACACACACACACCCCCACACACACACAACCCCACACACACACCCCACAAACACACACCCCACACACACACACCCCACACACACACACACCCCACACACACACACCCACAAACACACACACCCCACACACACACACACCCCACACACACACACACCCCACACACACACACCCCACACACACACACCCCACACACACACACCCCACACACACCCCACACACACACCCCACACCACCCACACACACACCCCCCACACCACCACCCACCCCCACACCCCCACACACCCCCACACACACACACCACACACACACACCCCCACACACACACACACACACACCCCACACACACACACACACACACACCCCACACACACACACACCCCACACACACACACCCCCACACACACACACCCCACACACACACACACACACCCTGCACACACACACCCCACACACACACACACACACACACACCCCACACACACACACACCACACACCCCACACAACCCACCCCACACACACCCCACACACACACCCCACACACACAAACCCCACACACACCACCCCACACACACACATCCCACACCCCCTACACACACATCCCACACACACACCCCACCCCCAACACACACACACACACCCCAACACACCTCCCACACACACCTCCCACACACACACACACACCCCCCACACACACACCCCACACACCTCACACACACACACCCCCACACACACAGACCCCACACACACACACCACCACACACACACACCACCACACACACACACCACCACACACACACACCACACACACACACACACCCCACACATCACACATCACACACATCACACATCACACACGTCACACACCCCACACACATCACACACCCCACACACCCCACACACATCACACACCCCACACACCCCACACACCCCACACACATCACACACATCACACCCCACACACCCCACACACATCACACACCCCACACACATCACACACCCCACACACACACGCGCGCACACACACACCCGAAACACACACACGCATATACAACAGGCCTAGTGTCTAATCGACATGTGCCTAGGACAAAATGGTAACTAACACGTCATGATGTAAATGGTTTAAGAAAAGACTAGTTGAAGAATTAAGACATTTTTGCAACATTTTGAATATTTATTGTGGGAATGTTTCGCCAACAAGTGGCTTCTTCAGTCCGATAGAGATGAAAATGGTGGAAGATGAGTTTGAGGTAATCAGTCCCTCAAGGCTGAGGGACTGATTACCTCAAACTACTACTACTCATATTTCACCATTTCTCTCTATCGGACTGAGGAAGCCACAATCAAGATTCACAAATGTTGCAAGTGTCTAGTTCTTCATCCCAACGATTGACAAGTTAGGAAACTGCAAAGTTTAGGAAGAATAAACAGTATAACAGTAATGAATGAGACTTGAGATGAAAATACAAGTAATTTTAAGAGGAAAAACATGTATGGGGGAGATGTGACAAATGGGGTACCGCAAGGAGCTGTACTTATCCCCAGTAATTTTTTTAATTTATCTAAATGACTTAACGGGATGAATAAAAGACAATATGAATATATTTGCAGATGCAAAAATTTGACATAAATTATAAAATTGACTAAAGCTGTTAAAGCTGTAATAGATAGTATGGATAAATTGTGCACATGGTGATAGATATGTCATTGGATTTAATGTAATGTCATATGATGGAAACTGAAGAGAGGAAAACCAGGCCACAAGAAGCAGGTAGAGGTACCTGGAGGTATTAACAAAAATTGTCACTGGATCATATAGACGAAATTGTGAGAAGCTTTCAAATATATAGATGATGAAATGTTAAAAAATTAATCATAACTTTTATTAGGTCATAATCAGTCTGCAGCGGCTGCGTGGCGCCACACTTCAAAATGGCGCCACACTTCAAAATGGTGCCACACTTCAAAATGGCGCCACACTTCAAAATGGCGCCACACTTCAAAATAAAACACATGTAGAAATTGTCCGAAGATAATTTACAAAATGGACACCCGAGTAAAAAAAACTGGTATGAATTACAAAGTTGAAAACATTAAAGATGCCAAAGTTGGCATCTTTAACGACCTAAACGGTCGTAAGAACAGATGAAACAGGCGATAAAGATGATTTGTACCGCCAAAATGGAAGACAAGGAAACTGTTGTAAATTGAGGTAAAAGAGAGGAAAGGATAACATAATTTTTATTTTCAGTGGCTGACCATTGGAATATATTGTGATGCAAATGTTAGAAATTGATTTTTTATGGACAAAGTATTGTAGGCAGGACACGACAATCGTAGTTCTGCACCTGTATGTATGAATAGGTCATTATGCATGCACACGCATGTGTGGGTAAATCTAGAATCATCATAGTCAAGCGAATCTCACCATGCGGATACATCATGGGGGGGACGGGGGGGGACGGGGGGGGGAGAACGTACTTGTAGTGGAAGAGCTCAGTCGGGACGAGGTGCAGTAGAGGCAGTCGGGACGAGGTGCAGTAGAGGCAGTCGGGACGAGGTGCAGTAGAGGCAGTCGGGACGAGGTGCAGTAGAGGCAGTCGGGACGAGGTGCAGTAGAGGCAGTCGGGACGAGGTGCAGTCGGGACGAGGTGCAGTCGGGACGAGGTGCAGTCGGGACGAGGTGCAGTCGGGACGAGGTGCAGTCGGGACGAGGTGCAGTCGGGACGAGGTGCAGTCGGGACGAGGTGCAGTCGGGACGAGGTGCAGTCGGGACGAGGTGAAGTAGAGGCAGTCGGGACGAGGTGCGTAGAGGCAGTGGGACGAGGTGCAGTCGGCACGAGGTGCAGTCGGGACGAGGTGCAGTAGAGGCGTCGGACGAGTGCAGTAGCAGTCGGGACGAGGTGCAGTCGGGACGAGGTGCAGTAGAAGCGTCGGACGAGGTGCAGTAGAGGCAGTCGGGACGAGGTGCAGTAAGGCAGTCGGGACGAGGTGCAGTAGAGGCAGTCGGGACGAGGTGCAGTAGAGGCAGTCGGGACGAGGTGCAGGAGAGTGCAGTCGGGACGAGGTGCAGTAGGGCAGTCGGGACGAGGTGCGTAGAGGCAGTCGGGACGAGTGCAGTGGACGAGGCAGTCGGGACGAGGTGCAGTCGGGACGAGGTGCAGTCAGGGAGGCAGTCGGGACGAGGTGCAGGAGGCAGTCGGGACGAGGGCAGTCGGGACGAGGGCAGTCGGACGAGGCGTCGGACGAGTGCAGTCGGGACGAGATGCAGTCGGACGAGTGCAGTCGGGACGAGGTGCAGTCGGGACGAGTGCAGTCGGACGAGGTGCAGTCGGGACGAGGTGCAGTCGGGACGAGGTGCAGTCGGGACGAGGTGCAGTCGGGACGAGGCAGTCGGGACGAGGTGCAGTCGGGACGAGGTGCAGTCGGGACGAGGTGCAGTCGGGACGAGGTGCAGTCGGGACGAGGTGCAGTCGGGACGGGGTGCAGTCGGGACGAGGTGCAGTCGGGACGGGGTGCAGTCGGGACGAGGTGCAGTCGGACGAGGTGCAGTCAGGACGAGGTGCAGTCGGGACGAGGTGCAGTCGGGACGAGTGCAGTCGGACGAGGTGCAGTCGGGACGAGGTGCAGTCGGGACGAGGTGCAGTCGGGACGAGGTGCAGTCGGGACGAGGTGCAGTCGGGACGAGGTGCAGTCGGGACGAGGTGCAGTCGGGACGAGGTGCAGTCGGGACGAGGTGCAGTCGGACGAGGTGCAGTCGGGACGAGGTGCAGTCGGACGAGGTGCAGTCGGACGAGGTGCAGTCGGGACGAGGTGCAGTCAGGGACGAGGTGCAGTCGGGACGAGGTGCAGAGAGGCAGTCGGGACAGAGGTGCAGTAGAGGCAGTCGGGACGAGGTGCAGTAGAGGCAGTCGGGACGAGGTGCAGTGAGAGGCAGTCGGGACGAGGTGCAGTGGCAGTCGGGACGGGGTGCAGTCGGGACGGGGTGGTAGAGGCAGTCGGGACGAGGTGCAGTAGAGCAGTCGGACGAGGTGCAGTAGAGGCAGTCGGGACGAGGTGCAGTAGAGGCAGTCGGGACGAGGTGCAGTAGAGCAGTCGGGACAGGTGCAGTCAGGGACAGTCAGGGACGAGGTGCAGTCGGACGAGGTGCAGTCGGGACGAGGTGCAGTCGGGACGAGGTGCAGTCGGGACGAGTGCAGTCGGGACGAGTGCAGTCGGGACGAGGTGCAGTCGGGACGAGGTGCAGTCGGGACGAGGTGCAGTCGGACGAGTGCAGTCGGACGAGGGCAGTCGGGACGAGGGCAGTCGGGACGAGGGCAGTCAGGGACGAGGGGCAGTCGGGACGGGGTGCAGTCGGGACGAGGTGCAGTGGAGAGGGCAGTCGGGACGAGTGCAGTACGAGGCAGTCGGGACGAGGTGCAGTCGGGACGAGGTGCAGTCGGGACGAGGTGCAGTAGAGGCAGTCGGGACGAGGTGCAGTAGAGGCAGTCGGGACGAGGTGCAGTCGGGACGAGGTGCAGTCGGGACGAGGTGCAGTCGGGACGAGGTGCAGTCGGGACAAGGTGCAGTCGGGACAAGGTGCAGTCGGGACAAGGTGCAGTCGGGACAAGGTGCAGTCGGGACAGGGTGCAGTCGGACAAGGTGCAGTCGGACAAGGTGCAGTCGGGACGAGTGCAGTCGGGACGAGGTGCAGTCGGGACAAGAGTGCAGTCGGGACAGTGCGTCGGACGAGGTGCAGTCGGGATCGAGGTGCAGTCGGGACGAGGTGCAGTCGGGATACGAGGCAGTCGGGACGAGGTGCAGTAGAGGCGAGTCGGGACGAGGTGAAGTAGAGGCAGTCGGGACGAGGTGCAGTAGAGGCAGTCGGGACGAGGTGCAGTAGAGGCAGTCGGGACGAGGTGCAGTAGAGGCAGTCGGGACGAGGTGCAGTAGAGGCAGTCGGGACGAGGTGCAGTCGAGAGAGGTGCAGTCGGGACAAGGTGCAGTCGGGACAAGGTGCAGTCGGGACAAGGTGCAGTCGGGACAAGGTGCAGTCGGGACAAGGTGCAGTCGGGACAAGGTGCAGTCGGGACAAGGTGCAGTCGGGACAAGGTGCAGTCGGGACAAGGTGCAGTCGGACAAGGTGCAGTCGGACAAGTCAGTCGGACAAGGTGCAGAGTCGGGACAAGGTGCAGTCGGGACAAGGTGCAGTCGGGACAAGGTGCAGTCGGGACAAGGTGCAGTCGGGACAAGGTGCAGACGGGAATGGTGACTGGAAGACGGGAATGGTGACTGGAAGACGGGAATGGTGTCTGGAAGACGGGAATGGTGTCTGGAAGACGGGAATAGTGACTGAGAGTTAAGACAGCATCAAGGGATGTCAAGACGGGTCCAGGAAGATGGTAAGGTGTACAATAGACAGTAAGACGGGTGCAGAATGTGTTTATTGTTGGGGCAACGTTTCGCTCTACGGGGCTAAACAAAGGACAGGATGGCTGACATGATGAGGGAAGACCACAACACAGGCCAGCCCAGATCCAGACATGCTGTTCAGGGAACAGAGAAGTTAATAAAGAAGAGAATTATGCAATACTTGGGTATCATTATTGTTGAAACGTTTCGCTAACCAGTGGCTTCCTCAGTCCATTGGACAGAAGAATGGTTGAAGATCAGGAGTAGTTTGAGGTAATCAGTCCATCAGCCTGGAGTCGATGTGATCAGCCAGTCACTCTTGACATAAATGGAACCATCAGTGAGGAAGCTCGTTAGAAAAAATGACAGTCTAAATAAATTACAAGTTGCCTAAACAAATACTGGAGTGAGCTTTGTGATGGAGCTTCATACCCAGCAGTGAGCACAAGAATGGGGATGAATGAGAGAGCGTTTGTTTATATTTAATACAATTTGAAACATCAGCAATGTGCTGCTTCCCTCTGTGTGATAATTACACAGTGGGAGCAAACGTAATGAGACAACAAGAACATCATGTGGAGGATAGTTATGCACATTCTATCCTTCCTTTTATTTGCGTATTCTCCTCTCCCTCCACAACCCCTCTCCCTCCACAACCCCTCTCCCTCCACAACCCCTCTCCCTCCCCAACCCCTCTCCCTCCCCAACCCCTCTCCCTCCACAACCCCTCCTTCTCCCAACCCACTTTTTTCCTCATTACCAACATATTTCCCACTCACTTACGCAAACATTACTGTCTGTTACTCTCACTACCACTTGTAATGGTCTCATCTCTCCCAGCACACTCCCACTCTCCTCCCTCCAGTACACTCCCACTCTCCTCCCTCCAGTACACTCCCACTCTCCTCCCTCCAGTACACTCCCACTCTCCTCCCTCCAGTACACTCCCACTCTCCTCCCTCCAGCACACTCCCACTCTCCTCCCTCCAGTAACCTCCCACTCTCCCTCCCTCCAGTACAACCACCTCTCCCTCCAGTACCTCCCACTCCTCCTCCCCTCCAGTACCTCCCACTCTCCTCCCTCTCAGTACACTCCCACTCTCCTCCCTCCAGAACACTCCAACTCTCCTCCCTCCAGCCTCACTCTCCTCTCCACACTCCCTCCCTCCCTCCAGACACTCCCTCTCCTCCATCCACTCACTCTCCTCTCACTCCTTACACCTCCCTCTCCTCCACACCTCCCTCCTCCAGACCTCCCCTCTCCTCCCTCCAGCACCCACTCCCCTCTCCTCCCCTCCAACCTCCCTCCTCTCCTCCTCCTCCAGACACTCCCCCTCCCTCCAGCACCTCCCTCCTCCAGCACACTCCCACTCCTCCTCCAGCACACTCCACTCCTCCTCCAGTCACTCCTCCCTCCAGCACACTCTCCCACTCCTCCTCCCCTCCATTTGCACACCTCCACTCTCCTCCCTCCAGCACCTCCCTCTCCTCCTCCAGCACTCCTCCCTCAGCACCTACCCCTCACACCCCTCTCCCCCCCAGCACACTCCCACTCTCCTCCAGCACACTCCCTCTCCTCCCTCCAGCACTCCTTTTCCAGCACACTCCTCTCCTCCACCTCACTCCTGCACCTCTCCTCTCCTCAGCACACTCCCACTCTCCTCCCTCCAGCACACTCCCACTCTCCTCCAGCACACTCCCACTCTCCTCCCTCCAGCACACTCCCACTCTCCTCCCTCCAGCACACTCCCACTCTCCTCTAGCACACTCCCAATGTCCTCCAATCTCAACCTAAGAAGGTCGATTATACAAGTTGCTTTCAATGTTTATAAAGCTCACCTTATCAGAATTAATTTCTTGCTCTGTAGGGTTACTGAAGGTAAAACCTTGGGTAGCTTCAAATTTAGAGCGAGAGGAGTTGGATTTACACCTGAGTTAATATAGTTATCAAAGTTTATTCCCTGGGTAGCATTGAAAATGGGCTGGGCAAATATTTATGTTTAGTGGGTTTGGGTTTGCGAAGGATCTGCCTGGTGTGAAGAGCACCGTACGGTGCTCTTCACACCAGGCCGAGGGTCTGATTACCTCTCTTTTGTATATAGTTCTACTGTTTCCAATTATGTCCTAGAATTTGTCTTGATAAAGCCACTGGAGGGCGAAACGTCTACAATAAAGATACCCAGATGTTGCACATGTGTCTAAATTTTTCAACTTGTCGGTATTATATACCATTCATGTACATTCGCACTGGTGTAGCTCTTAACTGGTACCGTTCCACGAGTGGTTGCTATATCTACCTCGGCAGGTCAATTAGGCCTCAATGGTCTCATCTGCCATAAATCGGAAGTAAAGAGTGCAAGAGGCCAACGCTATCACAAAATAAAGCTGTGCCACAACCCGCTGCCCATCAGAAAGAGCATCTCGGTTAACTATGCCTTATGGCCGGCAGCCAAGAATGATACTATCCAGGACACAGTAAACTGATTCCAGGAGACTCCACTCGTACATCTTGTGGCCGACACCTACCTATGATGCGCCGGAGATGAAGTCACATATGTCGCCAGTTTCAAGTAGACCGACATCAACAAATAAGAGGCCTGGTAAGATAAGAATTGTTCGGATTTTTAACCCGGAGGGTTAGCCACCCAGGATAACCCAAGAAAGTCAGTGCGTCATCGAAGACTGTCTGTCTGATTTTCGTTGGGGTCCTTCAATCTTGTTCCCCGGGATGCGACCAACTCTAGTTCGACTAACACCCAGGTACCTACTTCCTGCTAGGTGAACAGGGACAGCAGGTGTAAGGAAACATACCCTAAGTTTCTACCCGTGCCGGGGAATGAACCATGGACACTGTGGGGCTTCACCATTGTGTTGCTTCTAGCTAACAGTACCTGGTATCACCTGACCAAGACGGAAAGCCATGTTCAGCGTCCCTCACAATACTCACTTTGTCAAGACTGTCGTGAGACAATATCAGGTAGCAGTCTTCAAGCACAATTTAGCTGCTGAAACCTTGCTAGTGAATTTCCATTGTCTGAATATCTTTATGGAAGTGTTCCACCTGCTCGTCACTAATCAAAACAAGGATTTTTTTGGGGGTGGGGGAGATAATAAAGTGCAAATGTTCAAAAATGTATTGTAATGGGACAGCTATAGCTCATTTTTTGCGTGTCGGGGAACTTCTGGACTTCATCTTGCTATGAGGGAGACTTGTGGTTACCCAAGAACTTCCCTCAACTCCATATTAAACTCCCTTGTTTATGTTTGTAAGACATTCAGAATTTCTTCAAACCTTCGTCCTACAGAAGCTTCCTAATTCGTGTCCCCCACAACATTCCTTCCTTCCATCTCCAGACACACGAGTTCGGAAACTTCCCAACTAGGTATTGAAAACCTTTCGAATTCAACTTACATATTGAATATGAAAATGGTATTCAATACCGATAGGTTGGTAAGTCTGAAACAATGTTTCAGACTATGGACTGATTACATCGTCTTCACATCTCTACTGCTCCTGCCTACGTTCTGTACTCGACTGAAGAAGCCTACTGTGTAGGCGAAACCTTTCGGAATAAAGATGCCTAACTGTTGCCTATGTGTCTTACCAACTTAAATATTGCTTTCACAAAAGTTTTGTGAAAATCCATGACAAATGTCCGCCGGTGTGATGCAGAAAGTGAGCCTCATACTTTGATATTGTCCGTTGATGGGAAGTGAGCCTCATATTTGCAGTTGTCCGTGATGCAGAGTGAGCCTCATACTTTGAGTATTGTCCTGAGAGAAAGTGAGCCTATACTTTGCGTATTGTCCTGTGATGCAGGAAGTGACTCACTTTGCATATTGTCGGTGATGCAGAAAGTGAGCCTCATACTTTGCAGTATTGTCCGGTGTGATGCAGAGTGAGCCTCATACTTTGCAGTATTGTCCGGTGTGATGCAGAAAGTGAGCCTCATACTTTGCAGTATTGTCCGGTGTGATGCAGAAAGTGAGCCTCATACTTTGCAGTATTGTCTCAGGTTATTTTTATACTTTCAAGGTATATTGATCATGATTGGAATAATCAAAATCACCTGAAAAGCGAAATAAAACAAGCGATAAAACGTACAATTGACGAAAATTCGTTGAAAAAAGATGTACTCTAAACACCACATCAGTCAGTACACATTTCTTCAGTAGTTTCCTGGTGTGGCGGACTAGATAGCTCTTTGGGTTTTCCTACAACGTCTCGCTTTTCGGTTTAAATTTTACTTCCAACAGAATAACAAAAAAATGCATTCTCTGCATGTGATAGCTGAACTAAGTTTTTCTAAATGTATACGACTGTCTAATCTGCGTAACCTTGACTTGCGTGCTTCTAGTAGCCAGTAATATTAACCAATAACTTGTGTGATCGATACTCTAGTTCATACCACGTACTGCCATAATTTATTCTAGCACGGGCGGTTTTAATGTCTTACGGTATCTGCAAAATATAATGCCTCGTAAAGTTCCACAAGACGAAGTCTGAAGACGTGATAACAGGTGAGCGAGAGAATCATCTGATGGGACCATCACGCCCAGTCCGTCTGCCAGGGAACTGAATATTACGATAATTAGGTTAACTTGGGGAGATAACTGCATTTTCATATATGTTGCCAGATAGTAAATAGTAGGGGGAAGGAAAAAAAGAGGTGGACTAAGATTAAATAGTGAAATAGGGTGAGGGTATATAGGGGAAGAGAGAGAAAAAAAAATGTTTACAGAGTGTGAGTGAGTGAGTATTGAGTGAGTATTGAGTGAGTGAAAAATATTTAGTTTGAGTAATTCATATTTAGTGTCTGGGTAAAGCTGCTGATTGTGACCACCTTGCTGCTGACACTAGTGTTGGGTCGCTGCTGCTCGTAGGTCCTGACATTGTTGAAGATTAAGGCATCTACAGCAATTGGGTATCTTTATTGATGTTCATAAATGGTATACAATACCGACAGGATGAAAATTAGACACATATGCAACATCTGGGAATCTTTAATGTAGACGTTTCGCCATCCAGTGGCTTTAACAATACAAATTTGAAGACAATAGAACTATATACAGAAGATGAGGTAATCAGTCCCTCAGACTTGGAGTTAGTGTGAAGAGCACCGTAGTTGTGGAGGTTCTGGAGCACAGGCAAGAAGACTGGCGCTTATATACTGGCGTCAGGTGAAAAGGGGACGGGTAGCAGACGAGGGCATTGTCACTACCATTCTTTTATCCCTTTCTCCAACTACCATTCTTTTATCCCTTTCTCCAACTGCCATTCTTTTATCCCTTTCTCCAACTGCCATTCTTTTATCCCTTTCTCCAACTGCCATTCTTTTATCCCTTTCTCCAACTTCCATTTTTATCCTTTCTCCAACTTCCATTCTTTATCTTTCACTCATTCTTTATCCTTTCTCAACTGCCATTCTTTTATCCTTTCTCCAACTGCCATTTTTATCCTTTCTCCAACTGCATTTTTTATCCTTTCTCCAACTGCTATTCTTTTATCCTTTTCCAACTACATTCTTTATCCTTTCTCCAACTGCATTTTTTATCCCTTTCTCCAACTGCCATTCTTTTATCCCTTTCTCCAACTGCCATTCTTTTATCCCTTTCTCCAACTGCCATTCTTTTATCCCTTTCTCCAACTACCATTCTTTTATCCCTTTCTCCAACTACCATTCTTTATCCTTTTCCATTCTTTATCCTTTCTCCAACTGCCATTCTTTTATCCCTTTCTCCAACTGCCATTCTTTTATCCCTTTCTCCAACTTCCATTCTTTTATCCCTTTCTCCAACTTCCATTCTTTTATCCCTTTCTCCAACTTCCATTCTTTTATCCCTTTCTCCAACTTCCATTCTTTTATCCCTTTCTCCAACTGCCATTCTTTTATCCCTTTCTCAACTTCCTATTCTTTATCCCTTTTCCAACTTCCATTCTTTTATCCTTTTCAACTTCATTCTTTATCCCTTTTCCAACTCCATTTTTATCCTTTCTCCAACTCCATTCTTTATCCTTTCTCAACTGCCATTCTTTTATCCCTTTCTCCAACTGCCATTCTTTTATCCCTTTCTCCAACTGCCATTCTTTTATCCCTTTCTCCAACTGCCATTCTTTTATCCCTTTCTCCAACTGCCATTCTTTTATCCCTTTCTCCAACTGCCATTCTTTTATCCCTTTTTCCAACTGCTATTTTTTATCCTTTCTCCAACTTCCATTTTTATCCCTTTTCCAACTGCATTTTTTATCCTTTCTCAACTGCCATTTTTATCTTTTATCTCTTTTTTTCCAATTCATTCTTTTATCCTTTCTCCAACTCCATTTTTTATCCTTTCTCCAACTCCATTCTTTTATCCCTTTCTCCAACTGCCATTCTTTTTTCCTTTCTCAATTTCTTTTATCTTTCAACTGCCATTCTTTTATCCCTTTCTCCAACTGCCATTCTTTTATCCCTTTCTCCAACTACCATTCTTTTATCCCTTTCTCCAACTGCCATTCTTTTATCCCTTTCTCCAACTGCCATTCTTTTATCCCTTTCTCCAACTGCCATTCTTTTATCTCTTGTCTCCTCTGCCATCTCTGCTGCTCTCTCTCTCCCTCACTCTCCCTCATGTCTGGTGAGAGTGGGATCAGGGATCGATACATGTACGATACTCTCCTCTTCATCCCCATCAGAATTTCTAAGTCTTTGGGCCAACCTTTCGCAAGCTGCTCACGCTGCCACCTGAGGCTCTGAATAAATGCTTTACAAAACCGATAAATGAGTCTTTTGCAGTATTTGGGAATTTTAATCCTGGGAATGTTTCAATGGTTTCTTCAGTCCAATGCAGAAAATGGTGGAATAAAAGGAGGAGTTTGAGGTAATCAGTCCCTCAGCCTTGTGGCTGATTACCTCAAAATCCTCCTTTTATTTCACCTTTTTTCTGCATTGGACTGAAGAAGCCATTGTATGGCGAAACGTTTCCAGAATATAGATATCTAAATGTTAGAAAAGGGTCTCATTTATCCAGGTGAGGCTCCTCTCTGCGCTGGGATTCTCCACGCTCCTCTTTCCTCCTTGCTATTTTGCTCTTATTATTTTACGTATTTATGTCGGGGGAAGGGGATACTAACGCTAAATATGCTATTTGCAGTCAGCTCTCATGTGAAGCTTTCCTATATAAAATGGTACTTTTTTTTGTAAATGCAGATTATAAAGTGTACCCAAAAATGTTTATAGCACGTTCTATGAAGGCCTTTCACGTGCTATTAAATTTTGGCTTGACTTTTATTTTTCAGTGGCACATACTTTAAATATTCGTGGTATATAGAGAAGCTTTATAAGAGCTGACTATTGTTACTCTTTGGCTGCTGTTTAGTAGTTTTTTTTTGTTAGCATATCGACAGTCTTCCTCTAGTGTCAGAATGGTCCAAATATACACACGGTATCATTCAATTGCTCTTTTGCCAGGAGAGTACAGACTTCACAATTCAAATGACAATCCTAAATGCTGCCATCCCTACCCAGCCTTCAGAGTACAAAGCATTGTTTCCCCTCACATCCACGACTCAAGAGTGGCATTCAAAATTCCCTGAATACCTTTACAAATGTTACCATGCTCAGACTCCACCAGCATGTCGAATCCCAAAAAGCTACTTATTTCCATACACTGAATGTGGGGTAATGACACAAATGCAGCAGTTGGGGTATTTTATTAAAGAAACGTTTCGCCCACCAGGAGGCCTTGTTACTCGTATACAGGGTTCCTGAAAACAAGGCTTCAACGGTGGAGAGAAGTCAAGTGAGGTGAAGGGAGGTCCGGCCAGGTGGTGTTACCTGAGCAGACGTACACTGTCACTCTACTGCACTGCCTTGTTCAAGTGTCAATAATCTTTGCAAGTACACCACAGATACTGAATTTTTGCGAGTGCTCAACTGTGTTAGATACTGCTACCATCAGTGTTTCAAAACAACGTCGCCTCTGCAGGTCGACGTTTCTTCTTGAACTTAGTTTCACCTCATTTAGCGAGATACGCATGTGCGCTACGATGTTTCTCAATGCGTTTCTATGATTGTCACGTCTGTATGCGTACTTGTATTTCTTAGTTATGACTGTAAGCCAAAGTTTTACTGACCTAAGTAGACTACACCGTATTCTTAATTAACTACGTATGGTCCACTACCTTAATAACTTAAGAAATTTCTTAAATTTGATAGGCATGATCGACCTCTTATAAATCCGCCCTGGGACTCTAAATGAAATTATGCTCATCACGATGGCTTCTAATTATATCTGCTATTATATATTCTAATAATTTTTCATTTATCAATATGAGATTGTTTGTGAGATAAATTGGTGGCAGGGACTTGTCCTCTGATTTATAGATAAGAATCGCATTAGCTATCTTTCTGGCACCTTATTTTTTATACAAGAACTTAAGATAGGATGGGTTTTTTTTAGTGATATACTGAGAACGCTAGTTAGGGGCTTCCCTAATATCGTCTTACCTTTTTTAGGTACCTTTGGAAGCAACTAGGCGCTCGCTGGACCTTGTTTAGCTTCAGTCGGTTCAGCTCTCTCTCGTAATTGTAACAATTTTTCTTCTGGTCTGCTACTGTGTAATAATGGAATTTCGTTCGTGTTTGTGTTAGAGGGAACTAACTCGTAGAAAACAGAACACTAATTATTGTCAGCAAACTGTCCGGAATAGGTTTTAAGTAGGCCTAGCTTTTTTTTTTAATAATTGTTCGATAAACTTAAAAACAGTGTTTCAAACTTGCTTTTGATTCCTTTACAAATGTGATTCCTCTCTCATCATTTCTTGTATCTTTCTTTTAAACTTTTGTAATACAAAAATATTGGTTCATAAGATGACTCTTCCAGTGATGTGGCAAGAAACTCCTTTTCCTGTCTTCTCCAAAAGATGTTTAAGCCGCCTCTTCATTCATTTCGGATCATTTTGTCTGTCTTATTTCTCTATAAGAAATTTGTGCTGCTTGGGCAGCTTGCATAGTATTTATAAAAAGTCATGATAGTTCTCATTATTATTCCAGTCAACATGTATTGTCTGTGTCCATTGTAAGCTACAGAACAAAAAGAAAATTGGGCAGTTATTTCATTATCGCTATTGTTGTATGTTCGTTTAATGCTAAATGTAACAATCTGTGATTGTTTGATCCAAATTCCTCGGTGATCTCCAAATTGTTTACACGAGAGAATCCTTGTTTGCCGGAACCAAATCTGAATGTCGTCTTTTGTTGGTTATGTGAGAAACTCTCAAACTTTAAAACAAAAAAAAATAGTCCTGGATTGCCTGGAGTAAGTCGATTGACTCTACATTCTTGGTCAAGGAGTTCCAGGCTGTTTTGTTACACTTGGAATCTAAAATTATTTTTGTCTTGATGCCTTTAAAATTTTGTGCGAAAGTCCTCTGACTTTCTAAGTTCGAAATTCGGTGTTGCTTATCTAAGATTATATTTTCATTTCCTTCAGAAATTAGCAGCCATACAGATTCACTGTCAGTTCTTTCTTTTTTTTTTTATAATTTTTGATGCAACAATTCTGGGTTTCTGACAAATATAGCGTTGAATGATTTAAACCTTTTTATATTTAATTTGACAGACGTTTCCATGATCCTTTTAACCAAACTGTTTAAGTAACTGCAAGTGTATATATCCGTTTCTTGCACATGTTGCCAGCGGTACTACTATTTGTGTAATAGATTTTGAAAAAAATTCTTTAATCTTCCAGCCGTGAATCTCTTCTTTCTTTGATTGCGCTTTGATTTTTACTCACCTCACCTCTTTACTAGTCTTGAAAATTTTCTATTTACATTCTTTTTCAGTCCCACAACCCCCTTCCCTCCTCCCCCTCCCCCCTCAAGACCCGCATCCTCAACATCACTTTCTCTTGCACAGAATATCAGCGCATTTGCCGCATTCCCATTCAGTTTCCAAATCGTTAAATTTTCCCAAATAACTGGCTGAATTTAACACAAACTCAGACTACTGACGCAGCTAAGACAGTGTCTGCCGTGAAGGATCAATTCCATTACTTTTAAACACGAAACTTTGATCGAAAAAGTGTCCCACTTGTCAATAAAGATTACCTTGGGACCCAAAAGTACTTACGTAGCTGTCTCTCTGCTCCACCTACCTTGGATAACCATTAATTTCCGACCCTCATATTTGGTACAACGCCTTCCCCCCCCCCCACACACACCGGTGTACCTCCCCTGTCTCTAATAATACCATTAACCTTTCGTGAACCTTTGTAGCAGCAACTCGCTTCAGTCTTGCTGGCATCATCTTGTCTTCAGCGGACGGAGAATCGAGCCTTTACCTACCCTTGTAGTAAATTACCCACCATGGTTTAGGTTATAAAGTAAATACATGTAAATAACCATGTATGTGCTGGACACACTTGAGAGAGTGTGATCAACGAAGTTGTTGGTGCCAGTGGATCACAGGCTAATACTGCCTCTCAGTCACGGCTCTCCAAGATCATCGACAAGCGTGTTTACCTCCTCCATCCCCTAAGCCTGGCTTATCCTTCTCACTTTTATTTATGGATACCAAAGTCTCCCTTCACCCCACCCTCACTCCTTCCCTCCCCTTGCTCGTTTCAACCTCCCTACCCTCCCTCTCTCGTTTCAACCTCCCTTCCCTCCCTCGCTCGTTTCAACCCCTCTACCCTCCCTTCCTCGTTTCAACCTCCCTCAGTTTCCCCAAATCACCACATTCCCATTCGTCATAGCGAGGTGGAGTGTCCTTCAGCCTCGCAGCTCCTGCAGCTCTTCAGATTCGTGTTGACAAGACCTAGGAAATATTTCCCCTGAATGTAGGTTTGATCCTCGCTAGAGTTGGTGCAGCACGTTCACCCAGGATAACACTGGCTCTCCTCCTGCTCTCTTCTTACTACATTCATTCAGTCGCAAGACTGAACATTGAGAGAATGAGTGAGAGAGAACACGAGAGATGCAACAAAATGAACCTTCCGTTTCTTGATGCAACAAACTGAACCTTCTCTTTATTGATGCAACAAAGTAAACCTTCTCATTCTTGATGCAACAAACTGAACCTTCTCTTTCTTGGTGCAACAAACTGAACCTTCCCTTTCTTGATGCAACAAAGTGAACCTTCCCATTCTTGATGCAACAAACTGAACCTTCCCTTTCTTGATGCAACAAACTGAACCTTCCCATTCTTGATGCCACAAACTGAACCTTTCCTTTCTTGATGCCTACAAAACCTCCTTTTTCTTGGCTCGACCAGGGAGTGTCAGGTGCCCTAGTGTCAGGTACAGAGCCAGTGCCCTTAGTGTCAGGTAAGAGCCAGTGCCCTTAGTGTCAGGTACAGAGCCAGTGCCCTTAGTGTCAGGTACAGAGCCAGTGCCCTTAGTGTCAGGTACAGAGCCAGTGCCCTTAGTGTCAGGTACAGAGCCAGTGCCCTTAGTGTCAGGTACAGAGCCAGTGCCCTTAGTGTCAGGTACAGAGCCAGTGCCCTAGTGTCAGGTACAGAGCCAGTGCCCTTAGTGTCAGGTACAGAGCCAGTGCCCTTAGTGTCAGGTACAGAGCCAGTGCCCTTAGTGTCAGGTACAGAGCCAGTGCCCTTAGTGTCAGGTACAGAGCCAGTGCCCTTAGTGTCAGGTACAGAGCCAGTGCCCTTAGTGTCAGGTACAGAGCCAGTGCCCTTAGTGTCAGGTACAGAGCCAGTGCCCTTAGTGTCAGGTACAGAGCCAGTGCCCTTAGTGCGGTACAGAGCCAGTGCCCTTAGTGTCAGGTACAGAGCCAGTGCCCTAGTGTAGGTACAGAGCCAGTGCCCTTAGTGTCAAGTACAGGAACCCAGTGCCCTTAGTGTGGTACGAGCCAGTGCTAGAGCAAGGATGAAACAAGCGTAAGCCAATGGGGACACGGAATAAAGGGTAAACAAAGCAAGCGTAAAGCTGAACTTGTTTGATTTACTTCGGACACCCTTCACCACCTTTGTCTTCCTCGACTAATGCACTCCTCGCCACTCTCTCGCACTCGCCACTCTCTCCCTCGCCACTCTCCTCGCCTCTCCCTCGCCACTCTCCCTCGCCACTCTCTCGCCACTCTCTCCTCGCCACTCTCTCCTCGCCACTCTCTCCCTCGCCACTCTTCCTCGCCACTCTCTCCCTCGCCACTCTCTCCCTCGCCACTCTCCCCTCGCCACTCTCCCCTCGCCACTCTCCCCTCGCCACTCTCCCTCGCCCTCTCCCCTCGCCACTCTCTCCCTCGCCTCTCCCTCGCCACTCTCCCCTCGCCACTCTCTCCTCGCCACTCTCTCCCTCGCCACTCTCTCCCTCGCCACTCTCTCCCTCGCCACTCTCTCCCTCGCCACTCTCCCCTCGCCACTCTCCCTCGCCACTCTCTCCCTCGCCACTCTCCCCTCGCCACTCTCTCCCCTCGCCACTCTCTCCCCTCGCCACTCTCCCCTCGCCACTCTCCCCTCGCCACTCTCCCCTCGCCACTCTCTCCCTCGCCACTCTCTCCCTCGCCACTCTCTCCCTCGCCCTCTCTCCTCGCCACTCTCTCCCTCGCCACTCTCTCCCTCGCCACTCTCCCCTCGCCACTCTCCCTCCCACTTCCCTGCCATCTCCCTCGCCACTCTCCTCCGCCACTCTCTCCCTCGCCACTCTCCCTCGCCACTCTCTCCCTCGCCACTCTCTCCCTCGCCACTCTCTCCCTCGCCACTCTCTCCCTCGCCACTCTCTCCCTCGCCACTCTCTCCCTCGCCACTCTCTCCCTCTCCTCACTCTCTCCCTCGCCCTTCTCTCCCTCGCCCTCTCTCCTCCCTCTCCCCTCGCCACTCTCTCCCTCGCCACTCTCCTCCCTCTCTCCTCGCCACTCTCTCCTCGCCCTCTCTCCCTCGCCCTCTCTCCTCGCCAACTTCCTCGCCACTCTCTTCCTCTCGCCACTCTCTCCCTCGCCACTCTCTCCTCGCCACTCTCTCCTCGCCACTCTTCCCTCGCTCCTCTCCCTCCCACTCCTTCCTTTCCTCGCCACTCTCTTCCTCGCCTACTCTCTCCTTCTCCTCCTGCCACTCTCCCTCGCCACTCCTCCTCGCCACTCTCCCTCGCCACTCTCTCCCTCGCCACTCTCTCCCTCGCCACTCTCTCCCTCGCCACTCTCTCCCTCGCCACTCTCCCCCTCGCCACTCTCTCCCTCGCCACTCTCTCCCTCGCCACTCTCTCCCTCGCCACTCTCTCCCTCGCCACTCTCTCCCTCGCCACTCTCTCCCTCGCCACTCTCTCCCTCGCCACTCTCTCCCTCGCTACTCACTCCCTCGCCACACTCTCCTCGCCACTCTCTCCCTCGCCACTCTCTCCCTCGCCACTCTCTCCCTCGCCACTCTCCCTCGCCACTCTCTCCCTCGCCACTCTCTCTCCTCCCCACACTCTCCCTCGCCCTCTCCCTCGCCACACTCCCTCGCCACTCTCCCTCGCCACCTCTCCCTCGCCACACTCTCCCTCGCCACACTCTCCCTCGCCACTCTCCCTCGCAACACTCTCCCTCGCCACACTCTCCCTCGCCACTCTCCCTCGCCACAATACAGCTGCTAGGCTTCACAAGACCAAGTTTATATTCACTGTAATTTTTGGTGGAAGAAAATTAACTTCTATTTCTGTGGTGTATGAATATTTATTACTACCTGAGAGAGAGAGGGAGAGAGAGAGAGAGAGAGAGAAAAGAAAAGAGAAGAGAACAGACCACACACACACACACACACACACACACACACACACACACACACACACACACACACACACACACACACACACACACACACACACACACACACACACACACACACACACACACACACACACACACACACACACACACACACACACACACACACACACACACACACACAAGAACAGATGGACAGACACATAAAATACAGACGGCCATCCATCCATTAATGGGTTCACTCTCTCTTAGCTTCGTGATTCCTATCATACTTATTTCTAAAGAAGTGTTTTGATCCTGCCTCTACCACTTTGTTGTCCAGGTCATGCCACTTCTGGCCGCTCTGATGCTAAAGAAACAATTCCGGCCATCGAGTAGCTGTCCACAATATCAATTCCTCCGAGGAGTACTTTCTACGTTGTCTTCTCTGGTCCTCCTGTCATCTAATGTCGTACTTTCTACGTTGTCTTCTCTGGTCCTCCTGTCATCTAATGTCGTACTTTCTACGTTGGCTTCTCTGGTCCTCCTGTCATCTAATGTCGTACTTTCTACGTTGTCTTCTCTGGTCCTCCTGTCATCTAATGTCATCAGGCTTAGCTCTTCTATCATCTCCTCAAAATCTTCACCTCTTGGGCTCCAGAAAAAGTCTCATTTCAAGCTTCGAATACATAGTAGAGCTAGTAGTGGAGAGGGAAGCAGGATGGGCAGGACAAATAAAGCCAAACTACAAGAGAGGGGACTACACAGGCATGAAGAATTTCCTGCACGGGGTCCAGTGGGACAGGGAGCTGGAATGGAAGTCAAATCTTCAACGCTGAGAACATGAGAATGCAACCTCTATAGTTGCTTTAAACTTAGTGCTGATGTATTTTGTGATATGTTGTGATATTAGTCCTGAATGCACCGGAGCACAGAGACAATGCAGATGTAATATACACAGACTTTTCAAGGGTTTTCGACGAGTACTATTACACCATGATAGTTCTTGTCGAAAGCTTTTGCAATGTCTGTGTATATTACATCTGCATTGTCCGTCCTCCGGTGCATCCAGGACCAACATCACAACATATCATGGTGTAATAGTGCACAAAATATGTCCAAAAGGAATAACTGGAAAAGTGGGCAGATGTAATTTTAACTAACAGAACGCAAGTAGTAATGGTAAACAGTCAAGCCAGAGGATGCCACAGTGAGAAGCTTGGTTCCCCAAGGTGCATTACTCGCTCTCATCCTTTTCCTCTTCCTCATATCTGGCAGAGACGTAAATCATAGCACCGTATCATTATTATCCCACGAGGACACTAAATCTTTAAGTAGATATAAATCAAGTCTTGCAGTGGGTCGTAGAAACCACAATGATGATCAATACTGACAACTTTCAGTCACTTCATTATGGGAAACTTGAAAATAAAAGGTGGAAAGGAGTATAAAACATATTCTAATCACACAAAAGAGCGAAACATTCATGTGAAAAACTTAGAAGTAATAATGTCAGAGGATCTCATCTTCAAGGATCCCAGCAATGTCAGTATTACAACTGCACGAAAAAATGATAGAATGAATAATGAGAACCTTCAAAACAAGGGAAGCCAAGCCAATGATGATCCTCTTTAAGTCTCTTGTTCTCTCTAGGCTGGAATACTGCTGCACACTAACAGCTCCTTTTAAGGCAAGTGAAATTGCTGATCCAGAGAATGTTCAGAGAACTTTCACTAAACGTATAAGTTCTATCAAACACCTTAATTACTGGGAATGTTTAGAGTCCCTTGACCTGTACTCCTAGAAACGCAGGCGAGAAAGATAAATCACAAGTTACACATGGAGAATCTTACTGGTCCCAAATGTACACCCATTTATCACTCCCCATGAAAGCAAGACTCGGCATACGATGCAATATACCAATGATGAAAAACAGGTGTGCCATGTGAGCACTGAGAGCAAAATAAGTTTAAGGGGCCCAAGACTATTCAACAGTCTACCATCATACATAAGTGGGATTATCACCAGACCCTTCTGTTTTCAAAAGGGAAATGGATAGTTTCCTAAAGTCAGTTTCTGACCAGCTAAACTGTGGTTCAATCGTGTGCAGCCAACAGTAACAGTCTAGTTGATCAGGCCCTGATCCGCCGGTAGGGGCGTTGACCCCAAAACACATTGCAGATAGACTCCACGCAGGTAGTGCGATAACTATAGAATGCGCTTTCTGATTGGCTTTAAACTTTCCAAACAGGTCTATTTTAGTGGATGGTTTGAATTGGTTATGGGCTGTTCAGGAGCCGATTTGCCATTTTTATTAAAATTTGGAAATTTGATTCCATATGATAACTAGTGAGTGCCTCCTCTGGCTTTCTTCAGATATTTAACTGCATTAGAAACTTATGCCGCGCTCTGTACTGTTCCTTTCGCGTGCATTGAGGTAGAAGGGGCTGGGCTTATGAGATTCGGAGATATCGGTCCCGGATGACGCAACAACCGAAACACGGGTAGTTTCATCAGTATCACTGCAGGGAGAGTATGCTCCACACCCCTGGACCGTCTTCTGTTTGCTCCATCTGCTATGCTTCCCGGTCCCATGAGCTTATATATTCCTGCTGAATATTTCATGTGGAGCTTTATTGAGCGTCTTTCACATGTTTACGTTCAGCATTCTCTAAACCCTTGTGTGTGTAGTGTAAATGTTGGCAAGAGCGTGGGTGTGAGTGTGTGGCCGCGTGGGTGTGAGTGTGTGGCCGCGTGGGTGTGAGTGTGTGGCCGCGTGGGTGTGAGTGTGTGGCCCGTGGGTGTGAGTGTGTGGCCGTGGTGTGAGGTGTGGTGGAGTGTGTGGCCGCGTGGGTGTGAGTGTGTGGCCGCGTGGGTGTGGAGTGTGTGGCCGCGTGGGTGTGAGTGTGTGGCCGCGTGGGTGTGAGTGTGTGCCGCTGGGTGTGAGTGTGTGGCCGCGTGGGTGTGAGTGTGTGGCCGCGTGGGTGTGAGTGTGTGGCCGCGTGGTGTGAGTGTGTGGCCGCGTGGGTGTGAGTGTGTGGCCGCGTGGGTGTGAGTGTGTGGCCGCGTGGTGTGAGTGTGTGCCGCGTGGGTGTGAGTGTGTGGCCGCGTGGGTGTGAGTGTGTGCCGCGTGGGTGGGTGGTAGTGTGTGGCCGCGTGGGTGTGAGTGTGTGGCCGCGTGGGTGTGAGTGTGTGGCCGCGTGGGTGTGAGTGTGTGGCCGCGTGGGTGTGAGTGTGTGCCGCGTGGGTGTGAGTGGTGCCGCGTGGGTGTGAGTGTGTGGCCGCGTGGTGTGAGTGTGTGGCCGCGTGGGTGTGAGTGTGTGGCCGCGTGGGTGTGAGTGTGTGGCCGCGTGGGTGTGAGTGTGTGGCCGCGTGGGTGTGAGTGTGTGGCCGCGTGGGTGTGAGTGTGTGGCCGCGTGGGTGTGAGTGTGTGGCCGCGTGGGTGTGAGTGTGTGGCCGCGTGGGTGTGAGTGTGTGGCCGCGTGGGTGTGAGTGTGTGGCCGCGTGGGTGTGAGTGTGTGGCCGCGTGGGTGTGAGTGTGTGGCCGCGTGGGTGTGAGTGTGTGGCCGCGTGGGGGTGAGTGTGTGGCCGCGTGGGTGTGAGTGTGTGGCCGCGTGGGGTGAGTGTGTGGCCGCGTGGGTGTGAGTGTGTGGCCGCGTGGGGTGAGTGTGTGGCCGCGTGGGGTGAGTGTGTGGCCGCGTGGGGTGAGTGTGTGGCCGCGTGGGGTGAGTGTGTGGCCGCGTGGGGTGTGAGTGTGTGGCCGCGTGGGGGTGAGTGTGTGGCCGCGTGGGGTGAGTGTGTGGCCGCGTGGGGTGAGTGTGTGGCCGCGTGGGGTGAGGTGTGGCCGCGTGGGGTGAGTGTGGCCGCGTGGGGTGAGTGTGGCCGCGTGGGGTGAGTGTGGCCGCGTGGGGTGAGTGTGTGGCCGCGTGGGGGTGAGTGTGTGGCCGCGTGGGGTGAGTGGTGGCCGCGTGGGGTGAGTGTGTGGCCGCGTGGGGTGAGTGTGTGGCCGCGTGGGGGTGAGTGTGTGGCCGCGTGGGGGTGAGTGTGTGGCCGCGTGGGTGTGAGGTGTGGCCGCGTGGGTGTGAGTGTGTGGCCGCGTGGGTGTGAGTGTGTGGCCGCGTGGGGTGAGTGTGTGCGCGTGGGTGTGAGTGTAGCCGCGTGGGGTGATGTGGAGCGGTGGGTGTGAGTGTGTGCCGCGTGGGGGTGAGTGTGTAGCCGCGTGGGGGTGGAGTGTGTGGCCGCGTGGGTGTGAGTGTGTGGCCGCGTGGGTGTGAGTGTGTGGCCGCGTGGGTGTGGCCCCTGGGCTACGCACCAGTCACAACACTGTCCTCTGTAGTATATTGGCAATATTCTATACCTGCTGTATACACCAATAATCCATTATCACAGCAGCTACTATATCCTCTTCTCTCTCTCTCTCTCTCTCTCTCTCTCTCTCTCTCCTCTCTCTCTCCCTCTCCCTCTCTCTCTCTCTCTCCTCTCCTCTCTCCCCCTCCTCCCTCCCCTCTCTCTCTCCTCCTCTCTCTCTCTCTCCTCTCTCTCTCTCTCTCCCCTCTCTCCTCTCCCCTCTCTCCTCTCTCCCCTCTCTCCTCTCTCTCCCTCTCTCTCCCTCTCTCCCTCCTCTCTCCCTCTCTCTCCCTCTCTCCCCTCCTCTCCCCTCTCTCCCTCTCCCTCCTCTCTCCCTCTCCCCTCTCTCTCTCCCTCCCCCTCTCCTTCCCGCTCCCTCCCTTTTTCTGAGGTGATAAGTCTAAAAATGACTTCTTGATGTTTAAGAGAAGTCACCCTGGGTGTTACAAACACCTGTGCACAAGACCTTAGTTATCAAATTTGGATTATTATTTTTATATACAATTTCACTGCCAGAAGATCAGTTTGGCAGACAGACTGAAGGTCATATTGTACCAGTAATTCAAGAAAATGGTGAATGGGAAAAACCATTTAAAGTATAGGTGGTTTTTAGCAAGAAAAAGTCCCTGGAAAAATTGGATCCAGGTAGCGTACTGGCCACAGGGGCGAGGGGAAAAAAAGATTCTGGGTTTCCGAACATGGTTGTAACATGTTTGTACTGGGACAAGGTTTTGTTCTGTGTAGAGCTTTTATTGTCATGACGTTGTGCTAATGCAAACTTTTTTTTTCTACATTTTGTAACATTTTCAACCCAGAGACCCCTCATGAGACCCCTCAAGGGAGGTTCCTTGATGCTGGTGAGGGGCTCTTGATTTAGGGAATTGGATCTGTGCTCCAGTTTCCTGAATTAAGCCTGAATACCTTCCATATCCCCCACAGGCGTTGTATAATTCTACGGGTTTAGCGCTTCCCCCTTGATTATAATAATTAACCAAGAAAAAAGTGGACAAATAACTGAAGAGTAAAAAAACTTCAAACTGGGAAACGCCAATTCGGTTTTTAATCAGCAAATTCCTGTATCAAAAAAATATTAGTTAAAGCTATGGACATTACGAAACACAGCAATAAAAGACTGCTTCAGTTCTGAGAGAATATCTTTTTGAAAACAAAAAAATCCCTCGTTTGGGAATGTCGCCATTGGGGCTCAAGGATCGATATTTGCCTATATATATATATATATATATATATATATATATATATATATATATATATATATATATATATATATATATACACACACATTATTTAATAACACATCGGCCGATTCCCACCAAGGCAGGGTGACCCGAAAAAGAAAAACTTTCATCATTCACTCCATCACTGTCTTGCCAGAGGGGTGCTTTACACTACAGTTATAAAACTGCAACATTAACACCCCTCCTTCAGAGTGCAGACATTGTACTTCCCATCTCCAGGACTCAAGTATGAATAAAGTGTTTTTGAAGATCGTGAAAATATTCTGTGTAAAGTGAGCAATGGTAATGTCTGTCAGTTTTAACAGGATGATTTGAATAAATTGATGAAATGGAGCGAAAGATGAATGATGGAATCTTAATATTGATAAATGTTATGTAATGAAAAATGGGTGAAATCAGTGCCAGGCCACAAGAAGCATATTTACTTTGTGATAAAATATTGTGTGTGTTTGAGAAGGGGATTTAAGAGTTACCATTTGGGAAATATTATCACCGGAAGGGATAAAACAAAATGGTACACTGGCAAAGATTAAAATATGTACAAGAGGAAAAGTTGAACAACCTGCTCACAATATATGCTAGGCAAAACTGTAATGTACATCGGTAGTAATGTTCCTACTCCAAGTACATCTGGACAAGATCAGTTCTAGTTGGTGGTTTGGCTTGCGAAGTTTTAGTGAAGAGGGAAGTGACGCCCAAATTACTTTGGTCCAGTTGGTGGTTTGGACTTCGTCACTCAAGTAGTTTGGACGTCACTTCCCCCACGATTAATTCTGCAGTAGCGCTACAAAACTGACTCGCAGAGTGATCAAAGTGAGAGTTTTGATAAGGTGTTGGAAGCTCTAACTATGCTTTCGTTGATATTCATTAAGAATACATCTAACGTAAATAACAAAAAAGGCACAATACCGTGACGGGAACAATACACACACAACCCGCACATTTAAAAAAGAGAGGAGCTTACGACGACGTTTCGGTCCGACTTGGACCATTTACAAAGTCACACTAACACAAAGGACAGGTAGAAGGGGTATTTATAGGTAGGCAGACAGGAGGGCACAAGAAGTGGTGGAGGGTAATAATGGAGGTAGTAGTGATAGTACCACTACTACCTCCCTTAATCCCTCCACCACTTTCTGTGCCCTCCCCTGTCTGCCTGCCTATAAATACCCCTTCTACCTGTCCTTTGTGTTAGTGTGACTTTGTAAATGGTCCAAGTCGGACCGAAACGTCGTTGTAAGCTCCTCTCTTTTTTATATGTGCGGGTTGTGTGTGTATAGATCTAACGTATTAATAATATACAAAAGCATACAAGGATACGAAAGGATAAGTAACGACTTGACAAAGTTCCTGGAGAGTGAAAAGTTGTCGCAGTAAAATGTCCTTACTTGCATCAGTGTCCATTTAACTAACAGAATAAGTAAAGATTTCTTAGCACCTTCAAGATGGAGAACAAGACGACACGACTGTAGACTGAGGAATGGTAAACCAAAAGAGATACTAAACAAAAAAATTCTTCACGAAATGAACAGTAAGCATTGCAGTCTTGGAAAATTTAAATATAAGTGATAAATTAATTACTGAAGACTGAACACAGCGAATGTAACTTCTGTTGCTGTAATTAAAAATAGGTTATTTAAAATTCCTAATACGGAACACGTACTGAGAAGCGAGAGACAAACAAAAGGAAAAAAAAGATGCAGGTGGAACCACATGAATACTCGTATCATCAGACACACACACTGCTTTCTGCAAACTTATCCAGGATTCATTTAGAACGTTATACAAAAACATACATCAGAACCATCTCGGAGCCCAAACCTGATTAAACGTTTAGAGATACTAGAAAAAGGTCTTAAGGTTTGCAAAAACAATTGCACTGAGAGGAATCAACTACGAGGAGAATCTTGTAAAAGTCAACAACAGAGGAAACATGATCATAACATAACAAATACTCAGGAGATTAGACTGAAAAGAAACTGGGTGTTTGAGAAGCGAGGAGTCAGTAGTCAGAGACGACAGTTGAGACTCTCATGAGCCACAGGGACCACAAGGTCTTTTCTTTTTCAGAGTTAAGGTAGTAGGTACGTGGTAGGACCTAGATTCAGAGGGGTTAAAAGCCTTACACAGTTTCAAGCATATGTTTGACTGGGCACTAAATGTCAGAAATTAGGTAAGAGTCTACAAGCGCAAGTTGTGAGCGCACGGTGTTGCGCCTCCAGCTGTTACTTCAACACAGCCCAGGGTATAAACTCCTGCTGCCACGCCCCCTCAATGCCACGCCCCCTCAATGCCACGCCCCCTCAACGCCACGCCCTCTTCAACGCCACGCCCCCTCATTCCTCACTATTTTACAAAAGACTGCCATTTTTCCACTGATGTTTTTTTGCCTTTCTCCCAGTGGGGGTTAAATGAAAACATAAATTATTTGTGTACTCTCTTATTTGTGGTTGCAGGGGTCACACACACACACACACACACACACACACACACACACACACACCTGTGTGCGTGTGCGCGCGCGCTTCTGTGTGTGCGCTTGTCTGTATCTGTGTATGCGTGTCTGTATGTGTTTTTCCTAATACCTTTGATATACCTTTGAAGAGTTTCGAGAGTATCTACTCTCTGAGCCCAGCCATGGGCCAGGCTCGTCTAGTGGTTGCCTGGTCAACCAGGCTGTTTCTGCTGGAGGCCCGCTGCCCCACATATCCATCACAGCCTGGTTGATCTGGCACCCGATGAAGATACTAGTCCAGTTTCCTCTTGAAGGCTTCTACACTGGTTCCAGCCGTGTTTCTGATATCTTCTGGTAAGATGTTGAATAGTCTGGGACCCCGGATGTTAATACAGTGCTCCCGTATTGTCCCCACCGCACCCCTGTTCCTCACTGGGTTTATTTTACACTTTCTCCCATATCTCTCACTCCAGTATGTTGTTAAGGCAGTGTGCAGATTTTAGACCAGGCCCTCAAGTACTTTCCAAGTATATATTATCATGTATCTCTCTCTCCTCCGCTCCAATGAGTACATGTTCAAGACTTGAAGGCGTTCCCAATAATTTAGATGTTTCAATGGTTCAGTGTGAGCCGTAAACGATCTCTGAATTTGTTCCAGCTCTGATATTTCTCCTGCCCTGAACGGGGCCGTCAGCACTGAGCAGTATTCTAAGTGAGGGAGCACTAGTGATTTGAATAGTGTCACCATCGGCATTATTTCCCTTGTTTTGAAAGTTCTCAATACCCACCCCGTCATCTTCCTGGCTGTTGTGATCTTTGTCTTGTTATGGTCTTTAAAAGACAGATCAGCAGACATAATTATTCCCAAGTCCTTTACGTGTTCCTTTCGTTCTATGTGGTGTCCCTCTTGCGTTTTGTATATAGTGTTCCTTTTGAGTTCATTTTTTCAATACCTAAGCAGCTGAAACTTATCACCATTGAACGTCATGTTGTTCTCCACTGCCCACTGGAAGACCTTGCTTATGTCCTCCTGTAATTTTTCAGTGTCTTCTACCGTAGTGACTTTCATGCTTATTTTAGTGTCATCTGCAAATGATGATACAAAAGTGTGCTGGGTGTTTTTATCTGCTATGAGGATGAGAAACAGCAGAGGTGCCAGGACAGTGCCTTGGGGCACTGAGCTTTTGACCTCGCTGATGCTGGATCTTGCCCTGTTCACTACTACTTTGTGTTCTGTGTTAGGAACTCAAAAATCCATCTGCCTACCTTCCCCGTAGCTGTATAACCCCTGTGGTTTAGCGCTTCTATTTGATTATAATAATAATAATACCTTCCCCGTAATGCCTATGGCCCTCATTTTGTGCGCTATCACTCCATGATCGCATTTGTCAAACGCCTTTGCAAAATCTGTGTAAATCACATCTGCGTTTTGGTCGTCCTCCTATGCCTCCGTAATTCTGTCATAATGGTTCAGCAGCTGTGACAGGCATGATCGTCCCGCTCTGAAGCCATGCTGGTTCGGGTTATGTTGGTTGTGCTGGTCCATGAAGTTTGTAATCTGCCGTCTCATCACTCTTTCAAAGATTTTTATGATGTGAGAAGTTAGGGCTAATGGTCTGTAATTTTTAGCTAGGCTCTACTACCTCCCTTATGCAAAGGAGCTATGTCTGCACTCTTTAAGGCCTCCGGTATTTCACCTAGATCTAAGCTCTTTCTCCACAGAATACTAAAGGCTCTTGCTAATGGTACTTTGCACTGCTTTATAAATAAAGCATTCCATGAATCTCGTCCAGGTGCTGAGTGAGTGGGCATGTTGGCCATTTCTTTTTCGAAATCTATGGGATTTGTACTAATGTCGGTTAGGTGGTCTGCGCGGCCTTCTGCTGGAGTGAAAAATATTTCTGCATTTTCTACCTTGCTGTCATTTAGTGGGTTGCTGAACACTGACTCGTACTGTTCTTTTAGGATTTCACTCATTTCCTGTTCATCGTCAGTATACGAATCTCCTCTCAATAATGGTCCAATTCTACAGGTAGTTCTTAGCTTGGCTTTTGCATAGGAATAGAAATATTTTGGGTTTCTTGCAATATCCTGTATGGCTCTTTGTTCCCTTTGTACTTCTTCTGTCAGGTATGACATCTTAAGTTTTTGCTCTAATTCAGTGATCTCTCAGTTAAGGCTATCTCTCCTCTGTTGCAACATATTTGTGTTTTTCAGCAATTCAGTAACCCGTTTTCTTCTGTACCATCTCCTACGCTCTCTCTCTATATCTGATCTTCTGGGTTTCCTCAATGGTACGTGTTTCATACATACCTTGTATGCTTCTGTATTCAGCTTCTCTAGGCACTGGTGGGGATTTAAGGTGCCCATGTCTGATTCCCATGATATGTCTGATAGCTCTTGGTTTATTCTTTCCCAGTCAATTCTATGGTTATTAAAATTAAACTTACTGAACATCCCGTTTCTAACATTAGTGCCGCAGTTCCCTAACCCTGAGTTAATACTCGTTTGAACTTCTATGATGTTATGGTCAGAGTATATGTACTTAAAGCCTTAATTAATAACAGTTTAACTCCTTAAGTGTTTGTCACTCTTATTGAAATTTGTCAATAATTTTGGCCTCAGTACATCCCAATGGTTTAGAAATTCGACAAGTTGAAGAATGAGACACTTGTACAAAATATGAGAATCTTTATTGAGGAAACGTTTTGGCACACAGTGGCTTCATCAGTCCAATACAAAGAAGAACGGTGTAAAGATCGGAGGAGTTTGAGGTAATCGGTCCCTCTGCCTGGAATCGATATATTGAATCCATCAACCTTGAAGATCGATGTGTTCGGACCATCAATCTTCAAGATTGATTTGCTGAAGACGTCGATTGCAGGCTGAGAGACTGATTACCTCAAACTGATGAAGCCACTGATGAAGCCACTGTGTAGCGAAACGTTACCTCAATAAAGATTCCTTTTTTATGGAAACTGGGAAAATTGAGATACAGGTTTTCATGCCGTTTCTGATTGCCGCATCTGATTGCCTTCAAATCTTCAACGCTGATAACTTGATGATAAGACCTTTGAGCGGCTTCAGACTTCTGCTGGTATATTTTAGGATAGTGTTCTCTGCGATAACAAGAGAGTGCCTCTTCAGCTTGGCTTCCAAGCTGGTGTCTCTTAGTGGAAGGTTTGAATTAGTTTATGGCTCAGCATCTCCTAGTTTTTCATGTTCATTGAAAAAACTGGAATATTAGTGAAGAGAACTTGCGCCTCTGTTGAAATGTCGAGAGGTACAGAGGGCTGGGGCTATGCAACACGGGGATACCTTTCTCGATATGCGACCGAAATGTATCTAGCCGAAGAGGATCCCATAAGGGGGTCGGAATATACAGATCAATTAATCTCCTGAGTTTCTTGTCAATGCTCCATTACCGACCATTGACAAGTGTTCATTATATTTTAGTTATTCATATCTAGTTAAGTTTATTTTGATTTAATTACCTGAGTACATGTGAAGCAGAACTGTGATCTTAGTCTCCCTCTTTACAATTTTCCCTATAATTTTTAAACAAAAAATTCGTAGGTTCTAAGTTAGTACCAGCGATGCATATGACCCTTGTGGGTTTAGCGCTTTGATTATTGTTATAATAACGACGTTAAGAAGTTATCACGAATCCCCTCAACGCCACTTTCTCTATTTTCAAGTATGACCTCGTGACCCTGGGTTGTAGGCACCAAGATGACGTCTTTAGGTACTAATAAGTCTTCTTTAACTCTTCTTAAAAATTCTTTTATAATATGGGGTTATCGGGTCTTCCCCCCCCCCGCTTATCTCTAGTAGCTATTTTGTATCTCTTTTGGTTTATTTTTCTAATTTATGCATTTTCAACTATTTTATGTAGATAAATTATAACTAGTAGATTCTTATTCTCTCTCTCTCTCTCTCATATATATATATATATATATATATATATATATATATATATATATATATATATATATATATATATATATATATATAGAGTCACCCACTTCATGTGACTTGATGTAACTTTCTCTCATTTCCATCAAACGAAATTTATCTACATTAAATTCGGTCATCAATCCATTACTTGTTGTTCCCTTAATCCAGGTCATTTTGTAAAGCTTGGCATTTTGTTTTATTTTACTAAACATTAGTTTTTCACATCACCCACTAACTTGTTCATATATTTTTTACGTTTCTTCTGATAAGTCATTTAAATAAATTAAAAGACTCGGAGCAAGTACAGATCCTTGTGGCACCCCACTGGTGACCTCTACCCGCGAGGACATTTTTCCTTGAATAAATATTTGCCTTTTACTCTAATTCATTATAATAGCTTTCCTTTTATACCTTCTGTTTCTTGGTTTCCAAATTAGTCTGGGTGAACACATGTTCAGCCAGCTTCTTATTCCGCCCCACTGTATTAATGACTACAGGAAGAGACCGCTGCAAATCACTCGTCTAGGCAGGAAAGTTAGGTTATGTAAGTAAAGTAACAGGACAAGTATTTCCTGACGCGGGTTTGTCATGTGATGACCCGCAGCTGGAGCCTTTGGTCATCTGACAGAGGCCACACTTGCAACGTAAAGGCAGCCACCATGACGTACATAACGATAATCAAAACAGTCAGGTAGACAAGCATTAGAACAGCCGAGTGTAAGGCAGGTGCGTGTATGATCCCATGAAGTGCTTGACAGATTCTGACGAAAGATGTAATAGCTTGGAGAAGCTTAGAGAACACAGGGACTAATATAGAATGGAAGACTAAGACAGTATCTACGTCATCCATCGTAATACTTACAAACAATCTTAAGAAATTTAACGAAGGCACACTCGCCATCGGGAATGAGGAAGTAATAAGACAAAGATGTCTGGCAACTGTTTTAATTACACCCACAAATACTGTCGGCCACAAAACTGGAAACTTATTATTTAAGAAGTGTTCGCCATATTACTACTTCGCCACACACGACACTACGATCACCTGGTGACTGGAGGTTTACAGCCACAACAACGACCTACTGGACCATGCCAGTCTGGTCCCTGTACCACCTGCCTCACAGCTGTACTGGTACCACCACCACCACCACCTGCCTCACAGCTGTACTGGTACCACCACCACCACCACCTGCCTCACAGCTGTACTGGTACCACCACCACCACCACCTGCCTCACAGCTGTACTGGTACCACCACCACCACCTGCCTCACAGCTGTACTGATCTATCTACTTCACATCTTCCCCTATATAAACTCCGCTGTGGTTGTGTCCGTTGGACTGAGTGTTTTCATGACTCATCAGTGGTCCATCTAGCCAGCACGAGGCTGTTGTACACTACATCAGTGGTCCATCTAGCCAGCACGAGGCTGTTGTACACTACATCAGTGGTCCATCTAGCCAGCACGAGGCTGTTGTACACTACATCAGTGGTCCATCTATCCAAGATAGGTTGAAGCTTTGTTGGTTTAAATTAGAGCACATTTAAAATGTTAACCCTACATTCAAGAGAACACGCTAGCGCTTCAAGTTTGAAGCCCATCAGAAGTTTCATTATCCAGTCATCGCAACGACTCCAAATACCTTAAACATTTATATTGTTGCATTCAACATCTGCATGTATAGTCTGCACACTACAGCTTGGATCTAATATTCATCGAGTTGTTTATTGTATTTCATGAAGCGCTAGATCCGTGTGGGTCATCCAGGTCATGGGGGTGTTGGAGGCTCTAGCCTCCGTCCATACAAGTGTCTGATCAATTTCATCTTCGCTTGACAAGTGCGAGGTGACTGTAATGGTCGAGATACATTGACCATCACAGTCAACACAAAGTCAGATTATCTACTCAACCACAAAATTAAACCTAAGTATCGTGTGAGTGACTACTACAGAGTTATGTTGGTGGTGTCCAGTCTTCAGTGTTGTAGTTACAACAGCAGAGTTATGTTGGTGGTGTCAGTCTTCAGTGTTGTAGTTACAACAGTAGAGTTATGTTGGTGGTGTCCAGTCTTCAGTGTTGTAGTTACAACAGTAGAGTTATGTTGGTGGTGTCCAGTCTTCAGTGTTGTAGTTACAACAGCAGAGTTATGTTGGTGGTGTCCAGTCTTCAGTGTTGTAGTTACAACAGCAGAGTTATGTTGGTGGTGTCAGTCTTCAGTGTTGTAGTTACAACAGCAGAGTTATGTTGGTGGTGTCCAGTCTTCAGTGTTGTAGTTACAACAGCAGAGTTATGTTGGTGGTGTCAGTCTTCAGTGTTGTAGTTACAACAGCAGAGTTATGTTGGTGGTGTCAGTCTTCAGTGTTGTAGTTACAACAGCAGAGTTATGTTGGTGGTGTCAGTCTTCAGTGTTGTAGTTACAACAGTAGAGTTATGTTGGTGGTGTCAGTCTTCAGTGTTGTAGTTACAACAGCAGAGTTATGTTGGTGGTGTTCAGTCTTCAGTGTTGTAGTTACAACAGCAGAGTTATGTTGGTGGTGTCCAGTCTTCAGTGTTGTAGTTACAACAGCAGAGTTATGTTGGTGGTGTCCAGTCTTCAGTGTTGTAGTTACAACAGCAGAGTTATGTTGGTGGTGTCCAGTCTTCAGTGTTGTAGTTACAACAGTAGAGTTATGTTGGTGGTGTCCAGTCTTCAGTGTTGTAGTTACAACAGCAGAGTTATGTTGGTGGTGTCCAGTCTTCAGTGTTGTAGTTACAACAGCAGAGTTATGTTGGTGGTGTCCAGTCTTCAGTGTTGTAGTTACAACAGCAGAGTTATGTTGGTGGTGTTCAGTCTTCAGTGTTGTAGTTACAACAGCAGAGTTATGTTGGTGGTGTCCAGTCTTCAGTGTTGTAGTTACAACAGCAGAGTTATGTTGGTGGTGTCCAGTCTTCAGTGTTGTAGTTACAACAGCAGAGTTATGTTGGTGGTGTCCAGTCTTCAGTGTTGTAGTTACAACAGCAGAGTTATGTTGGTGGTGTCAGTCTTCAGTGTTGTAGTTACAACAGCAGAGTTATGTTGGTGGTGTCCAGTCTTCAGTGTTGTAGTTACAACAGCAGAGTTATGTTGGTGGTGTCCAGTCTTCAGTGTTGTAGTTACAACAGCAGAGTTATGTTGGTGGTGTCCAGTCTTCATTGTAGTTACAACAGCAGAGTTATGTTGGTGGTGTTCAGTCTTCAGTGTTGTAGTTACAACAGCAGAGTTATGTTGGTGGTGTCCAGTCTTCAGTGTTGTAGTTACAACAGCAGAGTTATGTTGGTGGTGTCCAGTCTTCAGTGTTGTAGTTACAACAGCAGAGTTATGTTGGTGGTGTTCAGTCTTCATTGTAGTTACAACAGTAGAGTTATGTTGGTGGTGTCCAGTCTTCAGTGTTGTAGTTACAACAGCAGAGTTATGTTGGTGGTGTCCAGTCTTCAGTGTTGTAGTTACAACAGCAGAGGTATGTTGGTGGTGTCCAGTCTTCAGTGTTGTAGTTACAACAGCAGAGTTATGTTGGTGGTGTTCAGTCTTCAATGTTGTAGTTACAACAGCAGAGTTATGTTGGTGGTGTCCAGTCTTCAGTGTTGTAGTTACAACAGTAGAGTTATGTTGGTGGTGTCCAGTCTTCAGTGTTGTAGTTACAACAGCAGAGTTATGTTGGTGGTGTCCAGTCTTCAGTGTTGTAGTTACAACAGCAGAGTTATGTTGGTGGTGTCCAGTCTTCAGGGTTGTAGTTACAACAGCAGAGTTATGTTGGTGGTGTCCAGTCTTCAGTGTTGTAGTTACAACAGCAGAGTTATGTTGGTGGTGTCCAGTCTTCAGTGTTGTAGTTACAACAGCAGAGTTATGTTGGTGGTGTTCAGTCTTCATTGTAGTTACAACAGCAGAGTTATGTTGGTGGTGTTCAGTCTTCAGTGTTGTAGTTACAACAGCAGAGTTATGTTGGTGGTGTCCAGTCTTCAGTGTTGTAGTTACAACAGCAGAGTTATGTTGGTGGTGTCCAGTCTTCAGTGTTGTAGTTACAACAGCAGAGTTAGGTTACTGGTGGCTAGTTTTCTGTCTTTGTTTTAGCTTATAATTATATGAAGTTTTTGTTTTGAGTGTGTGTGTGTTTGTTTTCGTGCGCACGCGAGCGGCTGTCGTGCGCGCATGTGTTTGGAGGAGGGAACAAAGAGATGAATTTTTCCCCCACAATATACCCCAGTGTGGCTGGATTTAATGACCTTACTTTGAATATATAAGGTCAGAGGTCACCTCCCTGAGCGAGCTTGCATTACTGACAACACACAAGCTATATTATATCCACGGGAAAGCGCGAAACCCGTAAGGATTATACAGCGCCTTGGGGATGGGGGGAATCAGTCCATTCAGGGCAAGATAGCTCCATTTCCTTGGATTAAGAGCCTTTCAGCAACAACACACAACAATATTCGCATCTAACACAATGTTTGTGGGTAGGTTTCCTTAAGGTGTGACTTTTTTCATTGCATGATTTTGAGAAGAGATGAGTCTCGGCGATCTTGCTGAGTCTCGGCGATCTTGCTGAGTCTCGGCGATCTTGCTGAGTCTCGGCGATCTTGCTGAGTCTCGGCGATCTTGCTGAGTCTCGGCGATCTTGCTGAGTCTCGGCGATCTTGCTGAGTCTCGGCGATCTTGCTGAGTCTCGGCGATCTTGCTGAGTCTCGGCGATCTTGCTGAGTCTCGGCGATCTTGCTGAGTCTCGGCGATCTTGCTGGCGTTCAATACTCCAGTTCCAGACTAGTTTGTTTCAGCGTACATAGTTGAAACAAGACTATTTTGACGTTTACTGAACCAGTCAGGCACAAGCAGGCGGCACAAGCAGGCAGGTAGGCACAAGCAGGCAGTCAGGCACAAGCAGGCAGGCAGGCACAAGCAGGTAGGTAGGTTGCCTCCCAGCCCAAGCCAATCTCCTGTTCAAGCGTGCGTGCACACACGTAGAAGTGCTCACATACACACGCACGCAGAATACAAGAACATTGCACCAACATCATTAATAAGATGTCAGAGGAAGCTGGCAGAACAAGAGGTAAACTAATGATAGGAAGGGATTTGAAACACCGAGAAACAAGCTGGGTCTCGTACCAGGGCTCAGGGTCAGGCAGGAACAAGCTGCGGAAATGTTTTAACGTAACATTCCCTAAAGCAACACGTTCGCCGGGTCACCATCTGGAAAATACCCGGACCGGGACGGTACCGGAGAATCAATCAAGCAACACGTTAAAGATGCGACAGGTGTAAGAGAATATCCTGGAGAGGCTAAAACATTTTTTTTCCCCACTTTCAGCGAGAGAGAAAAAACTATGTAATGGAGCGTCTGTCGTCGTAAACGACAACTGATTGTTGATAATTATTGACCTGGAGGAGGATAAACTAAAGACTGCAGATACTGGAGCACAAGAGACTGGTGTACAAAAGATGTAATTGTGGGATGAGGCTTCGTCTGGCTCAGTTGCAAGATGGAGATGAATTTAGGGTCCAGCTTACCCAGGAAATGATACTTTTAAGCCAGAAATAAAGGGAAACGAGAGAGAAATGACTAAATGACTTACAAAACTGACGCGTTGAAGAATTACACTTGTGCAACATTTTTTAATAGTTAGTGGAAACGTTTCGCCAGCAAGTGGCTTCTTCAGTAGTAGTTTGAAGTAATCAGTCCCTTAGCAAGGCTGAGGACTGATTACCTCAAACTACTACTACTCTTCCACCATTCATCTCTGTACCGGACTTAAGAAGCCACTTGCTGGCGAAACGTTTCCACAATAAAGATTCCCAAATGTTCATAAGAGTCTAATTCTTCAAATGAGAGAGACGATTGTATACATGTGTAAGGAAGCAGGAAAGGCACTGAGAGAACCTTGAGCGTTAATGTAAGAAGGCTAAAGTTGGTAAGACACAAGCATGAAAAAAACTACAGAATGGAGCAGAATCCGGAGAGAAATGGAGCTGGAAGAAGAGCCAGAATAGATGGTATCCGGATGGGATACTAAGAAGACAGCGCTGCATCACAGCAACACTAGAAATAAACTGCAAATAAAGGATCAAGTGATAATACAGAGGGAAGGAGATACGCTAACGAGAAATGATACCGAGGAATGTTGTGAGCTCAGCAGAAGTTGTCAGTGACTTGTGCAGATAAACAGTCCGGTACGCGAGATGGAAGAGGACGATAACTCGAATGAAACTCTTGGGTATTGAATACTGAGTACGTGAGGGGACTCCTGATGGTACTTAAAACAACTGAGGCAGCAAGATGAAACAGCACCAATGATAGTAAGAGAAGCAGCTGAAATATTAGGCAAGACATTCGCACCGATTTTCCATAAATAACTAAGAGACAGGAGAAGTGGCAGATGACTGGGAAATGGTAAATGTAGTACTAGTACTAGAGTGTGACAGACAAAAGGCTCAGAACTCCAGACTACTGTAGTCTCTGTAACGAATGTAACAAGCAAATTGCAGGAAAAATCCTAGAAAGACTGAACGGAGAAAGTACATTGACTCTAATATGGATGACAAGAGACACATTCATACAATCTGGATATCTTTATTGAAAACGTTTGGGTCTTGGGACCCTGATAACCCTGAATTATCATTTCGAGTGACCAAGGTCCCAGGAGTGAAGTGTTAGGTGTGTGTACTTGTACTATCACCCTTCTAAAGTACTGGACTCAACACACAACACCAGTTTGGATTCGGAAATGGAAGATGCTCCTCACCAGCCACCTAGAAACGCACTGTCGGCTAGCAAAGGTTAAACTAGACAGAGAGGGCTGGGTGGACCGCGTATTCCTAGACTGTCCAAAGACTTTTTATTCGGGACCAGTTAGAAAACTACTTAGCAGATTAGAGAAGCAAGCTGGGATAAAACAAAGGGGTTAACAAGGCTAGCAGAATATTTGAACAACAGGAAACGGTTACTATAAGGGACAAATCGTCGGGATGGGAGTGTGGGCTAGTGGAGTTACACAGGGGTAATTGTTTAGTCCCACGCTGTTATTGGCGACCAAAAACGACCTAGTTGTAGGAATTATATCCTCGTTTTGCAATCAACGTCCCATTAATGAGGTGACCACTAACGCTAGAGAATAAAAGGTTGCAAGAATATCCGGATCGACTTCAAAGAAAAATATATATACACTTGTTTTAGTGAAACTAAATATAAATGTTGCATTGTTGCTATTAGATGGAGACTTTAAGGACTGAAGAAGGACTTGCAATGTCTTCCTTGCGCGCCTATTCCTTGAATCGAATCTGAATGTCTTGTATACCTTCGAGGCGCTGTGTGACACCTACAGGTTTAGCGCTCCCCATGAATGTAATAATCAGTGGCTTGCTGAAGCAGGACCTTGAGTGACTTCTTGAAGGACTGAAGGAGTACCTTGAGTGATTTCTTCTCCTGCACCATTCTGTGCACCTCTCCTGCACCACTCTGTGCACCTCTCCTGCACCACTCTGTGCACCCCTGCACCACTCTGTGCACCTCTCCTGCACCACTCTGTGCACCTCTCCTGCACCACTCTGTGCACCTCTCCTGCACACCTCTCCTGCACGCACTCTGGGCCCTCGCACCCTCTCCCTGCACTCCACTTCTGCCTGCACCCTCTCCCTGCACCACTCTGTGCACCTCTCCCCACGCACTCTCAGCATATTGCACCTCTCCCTGCCCACCACTGTAGCACCCTCCTCCCTGCACCATTCTGTGCACTTTGCACTCTCCTGCACCTGCCCCTCCTGGGGCACCTCTCATTTCCTCTCCTACACTGTGCACCTCTCCTGCACCACTGTGCACCTCTCCAGCACCACTGTGCACCTCTCCTCACCACACTCCCCCTCGCTATTGTTTGTTTTCAAGAGTTCTGACGTTTTGTTTTCCGGTCATTTCTGTTTTAAAAAATATTCCAATATTTTGGTAGAATGTTACATATGCATTCATAAATACCAGAAGGTTATAAATATTTTTGGTGTTGATGAATGTAACCGGGTTGGCATAGGAGAGTTATTGCTGGATTAGTTACAGATGAGTAGTTATTGACTCGTTTGGTCGTGCAAACTGGATGAAACTTCGTTTTTTTTTTTTAAGATGAGGGATGTGTGTGTGAGGATGTGTATGTAAAGGAGGGATGTACTCTCCTAATTGTGGTTTCAGGGGTCGAGACTCAGCCCCTGGTCCCGCCTCTTCACTGTGTGTGTGTCTATCTGTGTCTGTATCTGGATTTGAAAAAAAAAAAATAACTGATAAATGTTTTAAAATTGCCAGAAATACATTTTACAATTTGAAGATAAACAAATTCCAGCAAGAATATGCTGGTTCCCTCTTAAAAAACCACCTTGATATACCTTCTCATCTTAAGAATTTTATAATCAAAGTTGTTTTTAAAAAAAAAATGTTGATGGCTATTGTAAGATTCCTAGTAAAAAAAATGCAAAAAATTATTACTGTTAAACTAGAAAAAAAGCCTTGAAGTAGATTACAACAACATAAATATAGCATTAGAACAGAACAAGTGTCTAATTCTCTCTTTATTTATGCGAGAGATTTTAACCACCTAGTTGATTTTCAAAAGGTCGAGAAAGCTGCATCAGGTTCAGGGTTGAGAGAAATATAATAGTTTCATTAAAAATTTATTAATTTTAATATTAGTGTTAGTTCAAGGTTATATAAATTAGATTCATTTATAATTAATAGAACTTGAAGAATTTAAGCTATGCTTGACATGTCACTCGTAAATTTTATGTGACATGTGATTTGACCAAATCTTCACTAGATTCCCACGCTCAGAGCTGGGCAGGACGGAATCACCTACAGTATGATCTCAAAGGCAGGCCCTCACGGGCATGACGCCCTCCTGGAAGTCATCAACCGTACCTGGAGGGTCGGGCGACTTCCCACCGCATGGAAGGAAGCCAACATCCTGCCGATCCCCAAGCCCAGGGATCCAGGCAACATGCGGCCCATTTCCCTCACCAGCTGCCTATCCAAGGTTGCAGAGAGGATGGGGTTGGAGCGCCTAAGATGGAAGCTTGGTCCGGAGCACCAACACATCTACGGCTTCACACGGGAGTGGGCACCTCTGAGAGCGTCACCACCCTCATGGCCAGCATTGAGTCTGACAAGAGGCCGAAGATTGTCATCTTTCTCGACCTTGAGAAGGCCTTCGAGCTGGCCAGTGCACCGGTCATCCTCGACCTGCTGGCGCGCAGAGGAGTGAGGGGCAAGCTGCTTGCCTGGGTCGGCTCATACCTACAGGGCCGGCAGGCGCGGGTACGCTTCCAGGGGCAGGCTTCTGCCCTCAGGACCTTGGAAAATGGCACCCGCAGGGCGGAGTCCCTCAGCCCAACTCTCTTCAACGTGCTGATGCATGAGCTGGTGCAGCTGACGTTCTCAGCAGGCACCCGACTGCTCAGCTACGCTGATGACCTGGCACTCATTGTCATCGGGAAGCCCGGACTGTTGCGCAAAGCCCAACGCGACCTCAGCCTGCTAGATACCACCTGCCGTATCCTTGGCCTCAAGATCTCGGCGGAAAAGTCCAAGGCCATGATCTTTCGTGCCAAGGTGCCTGATACAAGGCTGAAGATCTCAGACATCAACCTGGACTGGGTCAGCCGTTACCAATATCTTGGTATATGGATTGACAGCCGACTCTCCTTCCGCAAGCAGGCAGAGCATGTCAGGGAGCGTGCCATGCAACGTGTCACGGCCATGCGTGCCATGGCCAATCCTAGGACTGGTGCCAGCCACGATATTCTCCGGATGTTCTACGTGCAGGCGGTGCGCTCGCTAGTCGACTATGGTGCAATCACCCTGGCCCATGCTCATCCCTCATGCCTCAAGCGCCTCAGCGTTGTACAAAATGCTGCGGCTCGGGTCATGCTGGGGCTCCGGCTGGACAGACACGTGACTCTGAACAGAGATGCCCAACTGCAGCCCCTAAGTGACAGGATCGCCCTTGTTGCTGCCAGGAGGTTGGCTAAATTTGTCCAGCTACCGGGCGGTGAGCGCCTGCTGAGAGACCTCCTTGACCGTCAGCGAGGCGACTCGCAGGAGGCCGTGTCCGACTATGGTTGTGGTCGGCTGCGGAAGTGACACAGGAGCTCCTGGCCATGCCGCTCCTCGAGGACAAGGGATGCGACCGGCCAGTCGATGGGTACACCGTGCCACCGCCATGGGCACCAAAACCCCGTCGTAATCCACTTTGCAAACCTGCCAGCCAGCAAGCGTCACTGTCCACAGCACGTGCTGCAGCGGTGGGCAGCTGCAAGCATTGCTGCAGCGGAGCATCCCGGGTGTGCAGTGTCTACACTGATGGATCAAGACCCGAGGCCGGCCGCACGGGTTCCGGGATATATCACTCCTCCTAACGGCCGGCTGGCGCCTCCCAGACCACTGCAGCATCCTACAGGCAGAACTCCACGCCATCCAGAGGGCCATCCAACATGCGCTCCTGGAACACCACCAACCTCCAGTCATCCACGTCGACTCCAGGGCGGCGATACAGGCCATCATGCATAGGGAGCCCAAAGGATAACATCCGGCTCCTCACCGCCATCAGAAGAGACCTACATTCACTTGACGAGCAGGGCCGGCAAGCAACAATCAATTGGATACCAAGCCACATCGACCTTGCTGGGAATGATGCGGCGGATGGGGCGGCTAAGTCTGCCACACTTGCGGCCCAACCTGCGACTACAATTGCCATTAGCCGCAGGCAGGTGCACCTGGGGCAGCTCGGCAGCAGACGCCCACTACCAGCACCAGGAGATCTCGGAGCCGGCACTGGTATGACAGAGCGACACTTAGGGAGCCCCCACCAAACATGAGGAAACTGAACAGGAGCTGCAAGTCAGCGTCCACCGCCTGCGCCTCGGCTACCCTACTGCAAAGCGCCTCATCGAACGCATGAGTGAGGAGCTTTGCCCCCACTGCGACCGGAGGGTTTCCCAAAGCCTCTAGTTCACTACATGCTTGACTGTCCTGCGACGACGGCCATCCGCCGCAGGCACTTCCCGATGGCACCTGGGGATCTGACCCGCGAGTACAAAGCAGCCCGGCTGGTTTACCTGGCCACCCATGATTTGGAGACAATGCTCCCAGTCCTAGCACCCACCCCCCCTCGATGACGACGCCGGAGAACCCGACGACGACCAAGACTACCCACTACAGCTATTCTTTCTCTCACTTCCTTCTTTCTTATCCCCCATCCTTCTTCTTCCTATGTAGGTAGAACCACAGCCTGAAGTACCAAGATCTGCTGATGAAGATGCGACGTCAGAAGACACTCCCCATCATGGGGAGCCACAGCGAGAAAGAAAGAAGAAGATGACACCCTCTACCCAGGGGGCCAATGCCGGGTCACCATTTGGAGAAGACCCGGGCCGGATGTACCGGCGAACATACAACAACAACAATATTATTTTTATAGTTCCTTCAAAATGTGAGAAGTCAAGAAAGTACTTGGAAAATCACTGTTTTTTCACAGTGGTTATTTTGCATGTAAATATGTAATGTTTCTCTCTCTCTCTCTCTCTCTTTCTTTATCTCTCTCTTTATCTCTTTCTTTCTTTATCTCTTTCTTTCTTTATCTCTTTCTTTCTTTACCTCTTTCTTTCTTTACCTCTTTCTTTCTTTATCTCTTTCTTTCTTTATCTCTTTCTTTATCTCTTTCTTTATCTCTCTTTCTTTATCTCTTTCTTTCTTTATATCTTTCTTTCTTTATCTCTTTCTTTCTTTATCTCTTTCTTTCTTTATCTCTTTCTTTCTTTATCTCTTTCTTTCTTTATCTCTTTCTTTCTTTATCTCTTTCTTTCTTTATCTCTTTCTTTCTTTATCTCTTTCTTTCTTTATCTCTTTCTTTATCTCTCTTTATCTCTTTCTTTATATCTCTTTCTTTATCTCTCTTTCTTTATTTCTTTCTTTCCTCTTTCTTTCTTTCTCTCTTTCTTTCTTTCTCTTTCTATTTCTTTCTCTTTCTATTTCTTCCTCTCTATTTCTCTCTTTCTTTTCTCTTTCTTTCTTTCTCTCTTTCTATTTCTTCCTCTCTTTCTCTCTATTTCTCTTTCTTTTTCTCTCTTTCATATATATATATATATATGAAAGAGAGAAAGAGAGAAAAAGAAAGAGAGAAAGAGAGGAAGAAATAGAAAGAAAGAGAGATAAAGAGAGATAAAGAAAGAGAGATAAAAAGAAAGATATAAAGAAGAAAGATAAAAGAAAGAAAGAGATAAAGAAAGAGATAAAGAAAGAAAGGATAAAGAAGAGATAAAAAAAAAGAAAAGAAAAAGAAAAGAAAGAAAGATAAGAAAGAAGAAGAAAAGAAGAAAAAGAAAAGAAGATAAAGAAGAAGGATAAGAAAGAAAGAGATAAAGAAAGAGAGAGATAGAAAGAGAGTAAAGAAAGAAAGGAGATAAGAAAAGAGATAAAGAAAGAGAGAGAAAGAAAGAGAGAGATAAAGAAAGAGAGATAAAGAAGAGAGAGAAAAGAAAGAGAGATAAAGAAAGAGAGAGATAAAGAAAAGAGAGATAAAAGAAAGAGAGATAAAGAAAGAGAGAGATAAAGAAAGAGAGAGATAAAGAAAGAGAGATAAAGAAAGAGAGAGATAAAGAAAGAGAGAGATAAAGAAAAGAGAGATAAAGAAAGAGAGATAAAGAAAGAGAGAGATAAAGAAAGAGAATAAAGAAAGAGAGAGATAAAGAAAAGAGATAAAGAAAGAGAGATAAAGAAAAGAGATAAAGAAAAAGAGATAGAAAAGAGATAAAGAAAAGAGAGATAAAGAAAGAGAGAGATAAAGAAAGAGAGAATAAAGAAAAGAGAGATAAAGAAAGAGAGATAAGAAAGAAGATAAAGAAAGAAAAAAGAGAGATAAAAAAAGAGATAAAGAAAGAGAGATAAAGAAAGGAAAATAAAGAAAGAAGATAAAGAAAAAGAGATAAAGAAAGAGAGATAAAGAAAGAGAGATAAAGAGAGATAAAGAAAGAGAAAAAGAAAGAGAAGAAAAAAGAAAGAGATAAAGAAAAAAGAGATAAAGAAAGAGAGAGAGATAAAGAAAGAGAAAGAAAGAGAGAAAGAAGAAAGAAAAGAAAGAAAGAAAGAGAAAGAAAAAGAAAAGAAAAAAAAAGAGATAAAGAAAAAAGAGATAAGAAAAGAAAAGAAAAAAAGAAAAATAAAAGAAAGAAATATATATATATATATATATACATACATTATTTAATTTGTCATCAATGCATCAACCGACCGTGACTTAATTTCACTTGTTCGTGACGTCCCGTGGGGATGGGGGGGAATGTTCTTGTTGAAGACGTCGGTGGACCATTTAGTTCGAAATGTTCGTTGCCCAATTATACATGTTGGTGACCCACAGACGTCAAGACCACCAAAAACTTAAATACGTTCTTGAACGTGTTGAGCCTATAGTAATCCAGGCCTCGACGTACAAAGAACGTGAGAACGTAACGTTCAACTATACCCAGGACACGATGCACGGACGAGCGTCTTTCAAACGTACGGAAAAATGTTGAACTTAACCTAAGTCTAGATGAAGAACGTCCTTCGGAACGAAAGAACGCTGGCGTTAAACGTAACCCAAATTACGACGCACACGAAGCATAATTCATAACGTAAAAAAAACGTTAATCCTGACGTCGATACACAATGTAAAATGAACGTAATCAAAACAGTCATTCGCGAAGAACGTGCTTTAGGACGTAAAATGTTCGATAATAGTGACTTAGAATAAAAGAGGCAGGACGAACGTTTTTTAGAACGTAAGATGCACGAGTAACGTACATCAGAACGCAGATTAGAACGTGCAGGGCGAACGTGCATTAGAATGTAATGTGCGCGAAAAAGTTGGTATTGCATGACCCACTCCTGTAGTTGGTGTTGCATGACCTACTCCTGTAGTTGGTGTTGCATGACCCACTCCTGTAGTTGGTGTTGCATGACCCACTCCTGTAGTTGGTGTTGCATGACCCACTCCTGTAGTTGGTGTTGCATGACCCACTCCTGTAGTTGATGTTGCATGACCCACTCCTGTAGTTGGTGTTGCATGACCCACTCCTGTAGTTGGTGTTGCATGACCCACTCCTGTAGTTGGTGTTGCATGACCCACTCCTGTAGTTGGTGTTGCATGACCCACTCCTGTAGTTGGTGTTGCATGACCCACTCCTGTAGTTGGTGTTGCATGACCCACTCCTGTAGTTGGTGTTGCATGACCCACTCCTGTAGTTGGTGTTGCATGACCCCTCCTGTAGTTGGTGTTGCATGACCCACTCCCTGTAGTTGGTGTTGCATGACCCACTCCTGTAGTTGGTGTTGCATGACCCACTCCTGTAGTTGGAAGTGCATGACCCACTCCTGTAGTTGGTGTTGCATGACCCACTCCCGTAGTTGGTGTTGCATGACCCACTCCCGTAGTTGGTGTTATGACCCACTCCCGCAGTTGGTGTTAGCAGACCCCCCGTAGTTGGTGTTGCATGACCCACTCCCGTAGTTGGTGTTGCATGACCCACTCCCGTAGTTGGTGTTGCATGACCCACTCCCGTAGTTGGTGTTGCATGACCCACTCCCGTAGTTGGTGTTGCATGACCCACTCCCGTAGTTGGTGTTGCATGACCCACTCCTGTAGTTGGTGTTGCATGACCCACTCCTGTAGTTGGTGTTGCATGACCCACTCCTGCATAGTGTTTCTACAATAATTTAAGAAAGCCTCTTTTGACCAGCTTCTAATTTTCAACACTGGTTTATCCTACTTAAAGGAAGGTTGAGACTCTTATTGGAGGGTGTAGATGACAAGTTGCAAATTTAATTATAATAGGTTCGGTTTCTTGGTAGCAATATATCTCGGCTACGTCTCCTCAGAACGGCTTAAATCTTTAATGACTTGTAAGTCTTATAGAAAAGTTGTAAATTTGCAAGTGCGTAGATACAAATTTTTTCAATATAATGAAAATGAAGAATTAAGACACGTGTGTAACATCTGGGTGTCATTATTTGTGGACGTTTCGCCCTTCAGTGGCTTTATCATTACAAGGACATAAAGTGAAGATTGTAGACCTGTATACAAAGGATGAGGTAATTATTTCGTCAGCCTTGGCGCTGGTGAACACCACCGTAGTCTTTGCGCTGGTGAACACCACCGTAGTCTTTGCGCTGGTGAACACCACCGTAGTCTTGAGACAGGAAAAAACTGGGTTTGTGTACTGGGGTCAGGTGAGGAAGGTGCAGCA